>PVJA010014310.1:9892-47774 GCA_004027025.1 Myocastor coypus
AAAAAAAAAAAAAAGAAAGAAGAGGCCACATATGGGTACAAAAAAGACACCAGATAGCCCTTGCAGCGGTTCTCAACCTGTGGGGCAGCAGGGGGTTGAACGACCAAAACACAGGGGTCACCCAAAGCCATTCCGAATCATAACTGTAGCAAAATTACAGTTTTGAAGTAGCCACCAAAATTATTTTTTGGTTTGAGGTCACCGCAACGTGAGGAACTGTTTTGCAGGGTCACGGCATTAGAAAGGTTGAGAACCACTGCAGGGGAACTAATGGCTAGGAAAACCCCAGTTAACTGAATTGTCTGGGAATTTACTATGGAACTGAAAAGCTTGGCCTTGACTGACCATGGGGTCCCCCACACGGACACCAAAATCACCTGGGTAACAACAGAAAAACGGCCAAACAGGAACCCAATTCTTCATCGGATGTGTGTCCAGGACACGAAGAAGGGGAGAGGGTGATGCCAGCAGAAAGGGGGGGACGTTTGGGTTAGGGCAGAGATCCTTCTGGTGGTGTGGGTGTGTGGGGGCTGAGGAGGGGAAGGAGCAGGAGAGTCGCAGTCGCAGCTAAGGGAGGAAGGAGAGAGGGCTGAGCAGAGAAGGCTTCCAGGGAATGTGACCCATTGGCCCCCAACCTGAATTTGGTAAAGGGTGGGGGTGGGGTGGGGTTAGGTGAAGGGAGTGGAAAGACAGGTGGCAAATGACAGGGAAGCTCTCTGGGGGCAGAGAGGCTTTCGCTCCAGGAAGCATGATTTATTTTCCTTATTGTTCTTTTTTAAGCTTTTTTTCAGGCGCGCCAAGAGCATGTGAAATCTATTAAGAGAAACCAGAGCGACAGCTGTAGCCATAGCTGAAAAGAAATCTCCTCAGTTGACGGAAAGAGTTTCTGTCGAAGCTTTCAGCCGCGCACCAAATTCCTGACAACCATGATGAAGACGAAGGGTAATGAGTCCAAGTTTTAGAAAAAGTAATTTTTCTAAAGGGATAAAGGACGTAAAGGGAAAGAAAAGTTATGGTGCAGATGCACAGAGAAAGAATTCAAACTAAAACGGAGCTTAGTGATTCATGCAGTAATTACTGGCCCAGTTGAAGTATACAATTATTTTAAAAGAATGTGAAATCATATAAAATGTGGAAATTAATCCCAACAAAAATACCTACATAACCTTTAAGGATGAATAAATAAATCCCAAAGACAGTATAATATAACCAGAGAATAAAAGGCAAAGAGTAGAAATTATAAAAGTATTACGAATAAGCTAAACAATTAATATAAAGAATTTTAAAAGTCAAGACAAATTGAAACAAGAAGTGGGGTCTGCTAAGCAGATTGAAACAAGAAATAATAGAAGAAAATAAGCAAAATGATTTTTTAAATCTAACAAATGTTAGAAAAGTATTTTTCACATTATATCCAAAATAATAGTCTACAGAAGCAAGCAAAAGAAAGGTTAAAAAGATAAAATTAGAAAACAGAAGACTTGGAAAATGAACAAATAGGATAATACAGTGCAGCTTAAAATAATTCAAACCACATAAAATAGTTCTGGAACTCAGAAGTCTTAAAATCAGAACAAAAATCAGACAAAGACAGCACCAGAGTAGAAAGACGAAATATTTCAGACGGAATCCTCAGCAAATCCTAGGGCTGAAGCAACCCCGCAGGGAAGCGCCGGGAGGACCCCAGAGGGGGCAGAAAGGGAAAGAAAGGCCGCAGCCCAGCCCGGGGCGCCCCTGGAAGGCTGGGACGGGGCACCTAGGGAGCAACCACGCTGCAGTCATCCGCAGCTGGCAGCGCAAATCTGTCCAGCCAACTGGGCTTGCAAGAGGCCCCTCGCAGCCCCTTGCGGGTGCCCAGCCACAGCTGCAGCTGTCAATAACCGTGTGAGCAAGGGGCAAATACTTTAGACAGGCACTCTGTACACCAAGGGCGACCGACCGACAGCACCAGCGCCAGCACGGGGGCTCGCCCTGCCTGGCTCTGCTCCTATGCAAGGTGCCTAGGCTTTCCAAGCATTTTCTGATCAGAACCCAAGAATAATTATGCCTGCCTTTTAGGACGAGATTGAAGATTTAGTAAGATAAAGATTACATATTAGGCTTCACGCAATCGACAAATGATACTTTACTGTTAACTCACAGGGCGGAAAAGGCCTGTTCTCATGGTAACTATGTAAACTATTTTAGAGGTTTTCTTTTTTTTTTAATTATTTTTTTTTCTTGTTTCAGAACTTTTGTTTGTTTGTTTATTTATTTTTATGGCCAGCTCAGCTTGCCCTGAGGGCAGGGCTGGCGCAGCATGTGGCACCCGGGATCGAACTGTGGTCCCTGCAGCCGCCTAAGCTTTACCTAAGCAGGTGGTTTAGACCACTGAGCCATCCTGCCAGGCCTCCAGTTCCAAAGCCAGCAGCTCAACATCTTCAATGTCTCTGTCTCCCTCTCCCTCTCCCTCTCCCTCTCCCTCTCCCTCTCCCTCTCCTCACATTTTCTGAATTTATCCTTCTGAGTCCCAATAAGGACTCTTGTAATCCTATTAGACCCATGTGGATAATATTCTTACTTTAATTTCCCCTGCAGAGTTCCTTTTGCACATAAGGTAATATATTCAAGCGTTTAAGGATGAAGTCACAGGCACCATTCTGGGACCATCATTCTGTCTACCACATCTCTTACAAGGATGAATCCAGTATCCATCCTAATGTGTTTAGGTTTAAGGTCTAACTCCACTAGGCGCAGATTATCCAGCTCTGCCTCAGAGGACTGTATTATATCAGGCAGATATAGTGCTGCTCTAGACCTCTGACCTATACAAAAGAGCCCCAGTACTCAATCCTGGGGCAAACAACTTCCTGCCAAAGCCCAGGGAGTAGAGTAGTGGAGGCCCAGTGGCTTATGGGAAAAGTTAATGAGACAAGGTATCCTGTGGATGTCATGGCTCAGCTCTTCTAGAAATCATAAGAAAAGTGTGACAGGAAGGAGAACCCTTTGGAAGGAGACAAGAACTTATGGCTGCAACTAACGTAACACCATCTCAATCATCTTAAAGCAAACAACTTAGTGTTATTAGTACACTGGCAGCCATCACCTTTATCTAGATCCAGAATATTTTCATCACCCCAAAGGAAATTCTAAACCCATCAGGCAGTCACTCCCCTTTCTCTACTCCCAGTCCCTAGAAACCTTTAATTTGTTTTCTGTTTCTTTGACATAATATTTTCAAGGTCCAACTATGTTGTGAAATTTATCAATATTTCATTACTTCTCATATTTCAGCATTCCATTATATAAATATTCTACATTTTTTATTTATTCATTTATTAATCAATGGACATTTGAATTGTTTTCACCTTTTGCTTCTTGTGCTGCCATGAACATTTGTGTATAAGGGTTTCTAAAAAAAATTTAAAGGGAATAAAAAATAGTAAAGAAATTAGAAATGAGGGGTCTGGCAGGATGGCTCAGTGGTCTAAAGTGCCTGCTTGGGGAAGCTTGGGCGGCTGCAGGGACCGTGGTTCGATCCCGGGCACCACATGCTGCGCCAGCCCTGCCCTCAGGGTGGGCTGAGCCGGCCATAAAAATGAGTGAATAAACAAGCAAAGGCTCTGAAACAAGAATAAAAATAATAAATAAATAAATAAAAAAGAAATTAGAAATGATAGTTTCACTAAACAAAATGATAGTTCAACAATGGTTGTTATATTATATATTATAGTCTTCAGATTAGTTGTTCAGATTTAAATTTTTTTCTCCTTTGTAATTATATTTTTGACTAATTTTGCATGCTTATATCTATAAATTTTTGAGTACTTTTTTCAATTCTTTTGATTAAATAATTAGATGTAGCTTGGCTAGAACATAGGGTAAGCTTATGCACTGTGTACTAAATTATTACACAAATGAGTGAATTCAACAGAAACCTTTATTTTGCTCTAATATTGTAAAAAAGAGATCTCCAGGGGCTGGTGAGATGGCTCAGCAGTCTAAAGCATCTGCCTGCTTAGGCAATCACAGGGACCGCAGTTTGATCCCTGGCACCACAGGCTGCACCAGCCTCAGCCCCCAGGGCAGGCTGAGCCAGCCAAAACACAAATACATAAATAAAGTAAAAAAAAAAAAAAAAAAAAAAAAAAAAAAAAAAAAAAAAAAAAAAAAAAAAAAAAAAAAAAAAAAAAAAAAAAAAAAAAAAAAAAAAAAAAAAAAAAAAAAAAAAAAAAAAAAAAAAAAAAAAAAAAAAAAAAAAAAAAAAAAAAAAAAAAAAAAAAAAAAAAAAAAAAGAGATCTCCACTCACAAATAGAAAAGGAAAGAAGGAAGGAAGGGAGGGAGGAAGGATGGAAGGAAGGAAGGAAGGGAGGAAGGAAGGTTCCTTGACTTGGATACAGATTCTATTTTTTAGAAAAGAAACCAAAGTAAGAGTTTATTTTAAAGAAAACAAAAGTTCATTTTTCAGATATTTAAGAATCACTAAGAAAAGCCTACCACTTCTCTTTCACACACAACTTCCAAGATGGCACCTTTAGTCCCTTTACTCACACTAGCCTGTCTGCTTGCCTGAGGATTCCCCAGCTTTAGCCCAGCAAGGCCAGTCAGGAGCCATTGTATCTGGGCTGCTGGGGCCCTTGCTAACACTCCAGCTGTGGGAGAAGAAGACGTGAACTCGTATCTTCCCTTCTAAGGAAGGACCTGGAGGTGCCTATGTGGGTTCTGCTGTCTCCTCAGTCAAGCTGAGCCACGTGGCCCATCTGGTTCCAAGGCAGACTGGCTCTGCAAAATCTTTACTACTGCATGGAGGGAAGAAAGCCGGGCACCATGTGGTAAGGTTCATCAGTGCTTGGCTTGTGCATTTGTTAAGAGTTAGTTTCCTCTTTGGACATGTTTTCTTTGGAACAGCATTTTAGTTTGTAGCATTTGTAGTTCAGGCCAGCCTGCTGTATGCCTCAGTCGCCTGATTGCAGGGATTACAGATCAGATATGTCCCACCATTCCCTGCTCCTCTTGGGATACTTTGTGATTCACCAATTGGTATTACAAGTCAGGGTTATGAGGACAGGATCTCAAGGTAGCAATTTAGCAGGTACATGTGGAGGAGAGCAGGTGGGCCTTCCTAACAGTTTCTTAAATAATTGAAAAATAAGCTCTCATTTTGTTCAAAATAAACTCTTACATTGGTTTCTTTTATAGCAACAGAATCTGATTCCCAGCAAATCAAATCAATCTTTCTTTTTCTTTCTTTCTTTCTTTCTTTCTTTCTTTCTTTCTTTCTTTCTTTCTTCTTTCTCTCTCTCTCCTTTCTTTTCTTCTCTCTCTTCTTTTTCTTTCTTCTCTCTCTCTCCTTCTCTCTTTTTATCTTTCTCTCCTTCCCTAATTGTGAGTGGAGAGTTCCATTTTACAATACTGCTTTCCTTTTTTGTCCTTTCCTTTCTTTTAACAAGGAACATTGCTCTATCAGTTACTAGATCTCATTCACAGGAGTTCACTGAGGAGTGGGAACAAAGTGACCATTCACAAAGTGAGAACAGGACAAGCTCTCAGTGAAGTATCCATCTGAAGGACAATGTGGAACCATTGCCACATACAGCCTGGTGGGACGAGAGGAGGGAGCCCTTACTGGACCGTGAGGAGCAGCTATGACTTCCCCGCAGGAACTGGGTCTTCCCAAGGAGAGCCACAGTTACCCAAGGCCCAGCAAGGAAAAAGCAAGTATAGATGACAGACTCCCCAAACTCTTTTCCCCACACCCCTCCAATATCTTACCCAGCAGGAGGCCCAGTCTCCAAAGGCAACAGCCCAAAAGAGGTAAATTTGAAAGGGCAGAGAGAAAAAAAAAAAAAACAGCAGCCAGTGAAACTTGCGTGCAAATAGCAAGACTGTGCAGTCTCCAGACCTCACCTGATGTAGTAGATATTGGGTACAAACACTGTAGGCACCCTACCTTGTAAATTTGTCCAAGAATTGCTAATTGTAACTTTATTGGATCCTGGCCTCATATAGATTTGCAATTTTAGCTGGAACTTACCATGGAAGTCATTTTGAAGCTTGATCTATTACCACCGGACTCTCATGGTAGATTTCTGTCTCTGGTCTTAGCAGGGTATCTTATACTGTAAAGGCTTTCATTTAACCATCCCTATGCTTACCCCCTTGAGGTGGCTTATTAAACTAAAATTAATACGTTTATAATTAACTTTTCCTTCCAATAAAAGCAAGTAATAATTTTTTTTAAAACCAAAGCCATCTTCCTGAGCATGCATGTATGTAGGGTTTCCAGTGAGATATTTTAAAGTAGGTCTCAAACTCCCAGTATGCTATTGACCTTAAAAATTCTATCTATCATTATAAAGAAGGTTGATAAATCAGCAAGACAAGCACTAATTAATTCCCTGAAGGATCAATGGACAATGCATATGCCCTACAGGTCCTGTTTTGTTTATTCTCTAACAAGCAATAGGCAGGTAAACAAAACAGATCCTTTGCATCTTAGCAGCACTTGTGAGAGTGCAGTGAGAGAGGCTGAGTTTCCCAGTGTAGTGGTTGATACAACGTGTCAACTTGGCTGAATGACTCAGCAGCCCGGTTCCCTGTTGGTGGGAGCCCCACTCTGGGGTACAGTTGATTCCTCCCTGGAGCGTGACCAGGGCCTGCCTAGGATATGACTGGTTTTCTCCCTAGAGTGGAATCAAGGGCCCATCCTGGGGTATGATTGGTTCCACCCTAGGGCATAATGGGCCCACGTCAGAATGACTGAGCACAAAAAGACTTTTTAAAGGGCTGAAGAAGGAGTCAACATTCACTTCGTTGGAGAAGCTTCAGTCTTCTCGTTCAGACTGGACTTCATCGTCTGGCTTGCAGTGCAGACTCTTCGGCCTCCAACTTGGATCTTTTGCCATCCGTCGCAGACTCTTGAGCATCCATTACAGACATTTCAGTCTTCCATTGCAGACCCATCAGCCGACAGAGACTTACACGGAGTGGTGCAGTGAAGTCCAGACCTCGGGATTGAATTCTTCAGTCTGGAGTGTGCAGACGCCCTGTGCGTGCTTCCTCATCTGACTCTGTGGCTGACTATTGTAAGCCAATCTTATAATTCCTTATAGATTATATATTTTGTGTTAATATCCATTCCTTATATCTATTCTGTTCCTCTAAGTAAAACCTTGACCAATACACGCAGCCTTTGGAAACTATTTTGACAATATGTATCAAGACTCTTATAAATGTTAGTTTTATTTCCACTGCGGAACATTTACCATGAGCTATGCTCTTCCAAAGTTTTCAGCCAGGTTTTCTGCAGCGAGCAAGTCACATGTATTTCCTCTCTTTGGTGTGTGACAGGAGTTGGAGCTGGATTTAAAACACACACACACACACACACACACACACACACACACACACACAGCTAACAAATCAACAAAAGAATTTCAGATAGTGATAAATTTCAGAAATAAAATATTGTGCTCGTGGGTTCATGCTGAGAGAATTGCTTTAGATTAGCTTTTCCAGAAATAAGGAGGTAAGTAATAAACTTAATTTATTTTCTCTCTCCCCACTAGATATTAGTCCATGCCCAGGCAGGCATTCTCCTACTGAGCTATATCTGCAACAATAAGAAGTGGCCTTTGAGTTGAGACCCACAGGGGGAAGGGAAGCCAGGCTTGGGAAAATTTGGAGTGAGTGAGGTCCAGACTGGACTTCAAGTGCCATGGTCCCAGGGAGGAGCAGCCCCGTGTGACCAGGGAGTGGGTGAAGGCTTATGTCGGTGCAATGACAGGGTGGAAGAAGAGCCCAGCGAGGTGGCAAAACAAGTGCACAAGTTACACACACTGTGGGGGAGGATTTGGAATTTATTCCTTACTTAATGGAATGTCACTGGCGGCATCTAAACAGGAAAATAATATGTATCTGGAAGAGTAGTTTATATCTACTCACTGGCAGCATCTAAACAGGAAAATAATATGTATCTGGAAGAGTAGTTTATATCTACTCACTGGGGGCATCTAAACAGGAAAATAATATGTATCTGGAAGAGTAGTTTATATCTACTGACTTCTAACTAAGAGCCAGCACTCCACATCCATGGATTTTGTATCCATAAATTCATTCAACTGTGTATGGAAAATATTTTTAAAATCATACCTGTATTGGATGTAGACAGACTGTTTATCATTATAACTATCAGTTTATAGCTATCATTTAATAGCATTTATATAATGCCAGCTATTGTAATATAGAGATGATTTTAAGCATACTGGAGGATGTCTATACATTCTACGTACATGCAATGCCATGTTGTACAGAGGACTTGAGCACATGAAGATTTTGGTTGCCACAGTGGTCCTGGAACTGATCCCCAACAGTTGTCAAAGGACACTATCAATGTCATAGATCCAATCTTGTACTAAATTCTATGGCAACCTTATAGAGTAGAGGTTTGTAGCAGAAATGAGGTTGAATGATTGAAAAGTTATCTATTGAGAGCTCCTCACTTGCAACTCATTTGTACAAAGACGGAGCTGAACTGCCCAGGTTTGAGCCCCAGGGCTATCAGTGCTGTGTCCTTAGGTGAAGTGTCATTCAGCTCAGGCCACATCGTGCTGGGGCAATAAATGACCCCCAAGCTGTAACTGCTGAGAGCAGCAACAACCATTATTTCTCCAGATGCTTTCTATTTATTCAGTAGGCTGTCTTTGTCCTCCATTATTCTTGGAATATTGTCAGTCAGAAGAAAAGTAAGTAGAGGGCCGGGGAGATAGCTCAGGGGCACAAGTGCCTGCCTGGAAAGTGCAGTCCTGAGTTCGATCCCCAGTTATGGAAGAAAGAAAGAAAGAAAGAAAGAAAGAAAGAAAGAAAGAAAGAAAGAAAGAAAGAAAAGGAAGTGGAGATAATCTTGGGCTAGTTCTGAAAGCTTCTACCCTAGTGTAGTGACCAACGTATCTTAGCATTCCTGAACTCAGAAGTACAGGGATGGGGCTGGGGATATAGCTCATCCCTACAACACCTGCCTGGAGAGCATGAAGTCCTGAGTTTGAGTTTCAATAGCAGAAGAAGAAAAAAACAAAGTACAGGGATGTAAAATCCTCCCACAGAGAGTTACTATGAGGTGTGTGTATAGTTGTGTGTTGGGAAGGTGGGTGGCTGCTTTAATAGAAGAAAAAGGAAAAGAAATTTCAGGAAGAATAAAAGTGTTACGCTAGTATTTTAAGATACTGGGTGCAGCGGCATGCACCTATAATCCCAGATAGCTGGAAGGCTGAGGTAGGAGGGTTACGTGAGCACAGGTGCTCAGGGCTGGTCTGGGCAATACAGCAAAGGGCAGCCTCAGGAAAGTGAAGAAAACAAAGCACAGATCACTGTAAACTAATATTCATTTAACCAGAGTGGTACTATAAACATCAGTTCTCAGCCTGTGGGTTGTGACCCCAGTGGAGGTTGAACGACCAAAACACAGGGGTCACCTAAAGCCATCAGAAAATGTTATTTATTTGGAATTACAGTTTTGAAGTAGCCACCAACATTATTTTTTGGTTTGGGGTCACCGCAACATGAGGAACTGTATTGCAGGGTCACAGCATTAGAAAGGTTGAGAACCACTGCTTTAAAAAGACTTTAAAAGTGAATACATGAAACTACATAGCTTTGGGGGTGGGGGGTCTAAAACACAATAAAACTCAAAGTACAACAAAATATTAAGCAGCACACAAGAACAAAACAGCACGTAACTCCTTAAAAGCCACGTTAAGAGGATGAGGAACTTGAATAAAGAGTTTTGTGGTCACGTTTTACAAGAGCCATGATGGAAGCCATTGAGCATCGATGTCCACGGTAATAAGCTTTGTCGTGAGCTGCAGAGGTGAGCACCACCATGTAGGAAAGGCCCTCGCCAGGCGCATCTGTGACTAAGGCCTCTGTGTGGAAGGGGCGGTGTGTCGGTCTGTGTTTTGCAATGACTTGTCATGCCCCACACTTTACATCCAATCCATCATCCAAAAGGCATAGTTGGGCATGGTGGCACACAACTGTAGTGCCAGCTGCTGAGGAGGCTGAGGCAATACGGTTGCTTCAGCCTAGATGTTGGAGACCAGCCTCAGCAACACAGTGAGACCCTGTCTTAACACAGGAACAACCCCGCACATCTGTAACCTGAGTGTTTCTCACCACCTCCACTGTTACCACCATCTCTCACCCAGACCCACTGCCTCCAAAGGCACTCTTGATCTCTGCTCTCGCCCAAGGGGTGTCAAATCCTACCACAAGACCTGTCTTTCCTTGCCTGAAAATCTTTCCAGGGTTTCCTATGTAACTCAGATTTTAGTTCCAAGCTCATATGGAGCCTGGGGGAATAGACTCAAGCCTTCAGTAGCCTGCTTGGCTTCACCTCCCACTGTTCCCTCTCCCGTAGCCACCCTGGCTTCTGTGGAATGAGCCAGGTCCTCTCTCCCTTGGAGCATTGGCTACTCCCCCTTTTCCAGTTACCGACATAACTGTGTCTCAGTCCGTCTCATGTTACTACTATAACATAATGGGGGAGGCAGAGAATTGAAGGAAAAATTGACATAAAGCATTTTCAAGTGAACAAGGGACCAAGAGTTGGAAGGAGCAAGGAGGTGTGGGAGGGGTAGGAATTGGAAAATAGTTAAGATGTGTTGTGTACATGTACCGACTCCCCACCATAAACATGATTATTAGCTGTCTTCAGCCTATCTGAGGATGGTGCTCCTACAATCTCCCATGAAGCCCTGCTGCTTAAACATTTCCTACCTCTCAATACTATTGTACTAGGAACCAAGATTCCAGTGCAAGAACTTATCATGTGGGACACGTTCAAGCTAGAGCCAAGCCTCTCCCATCCTCAGGGCCTTGCCAAGTGTTACCTTCTCTACTCCTAGTTTTATTCTTCATAGCACTTAGTATTTGCTGATATTCTCTATAATATACTAACTTATTAGGGCCGGTGAGATAGCTCAGTGGACTAGACACCTGCTTGGGCAGGCACCAGGACTGGGGTTTGATCCCCAAAACCACATGAGGCATTGGCCCCGCCCTCCTAGCCCAATGAGCCAGCCACCGAGTCAAGCTGTGGTTGTGCGTGCCTGTAATCCCAGCACTGGGGAGATTGAGAACAGGAGTGTCACTACACATCCAAATTGCATAGAATTACAGAAGTTGCCCATGGTGGTGGCCACAAGCTTCCAGATATTTTTTTTTATTTTATTTTATTTGGCAGAGCCAGGGATTAAACTCAGGTCCTTGTGCTTGCCAGGCAAGTGCTTATTCTATTGAGCTATCTCCCCAGCCCTTTTCCAGACATTTTTTAAGTAGTGACTTTCTGAGGTGCTTTTCAGTGGACTCTGTATGTCAGAGCTTTGCTGTTGGTGTTCCCTTCCCACTTCAGTGTTGTCCTCTTTTGCTCCATGAAGTTAAACACACATCAGCGTTAGCATTTAATGTTCACTATTTCATAATGGAATGTTGCTTGTGAAAAGTATTCTTCAGAGGTGTGCAGGAAGCTCAGTGAAAAAGCACTTGCCTAGCACGTGTGACACCCCAAATTTGATCCCTAGCATGGGAAAAAAGGCATTTTTCATCTAGTTGTACATAAATTGTCTATGTTCCTCAAAATCAATATTGCTATCAATTTAACGGCTCTGATGCATTTTCTAAAGCAAAGCAAGTAAGACAAGAACTAGCGATATCCTGAGTTACAGCCATATTGAGTTAAGTAAGTGGCATTTCACACTTTTCCCTGAAGTTCTCTGTGTTAGATACTAACCAAACCCAATATTGTTGAGCTGCTCTTATGCAAAAGAGAAGAATGGTATCTTGGCATTCTGTGTAATTTTGTTATTAATTAAATCATACAGAAATATGAACTGTAACTCAGTGGAACATCAAAATGTTTATTTAATAGTATTGAAAGGCAGAAATGCATAGTTCACAACTATCATATTATTCCCTTCTCTTATGGACTAGGGATTGAACCCAAAGAGTGCTGAATCATATCCTTGGCCCTTTCTATTTTTAAATTTTGTGACAGGGTCTTTCTTGCTAAATTACCCAGGCTGGCCATTAATTGTGATCCTCCTATCTCAGTCTCCTAGGGCAGCTGGGATTACAGGTGTGATCAGCTACTTCTGTTATATTACTTTTACTTGTTTCCTTTCTGTTAAATGGCTAACTAAATTATTAACCTATGAAGTGATATAAAACAGGCTTTTCAGGCATAAAGAGTAAATATCTGTAAAATATAAAGATAGGGCATAGAAGACAAACCAGTTAAATATTACTAACATAATGGACTCAAAACATTCATTACAGTCAAGAACTAAAATGGGCTAAGGACAAAAAAACAGAGCCCAAACATACAAATGATGATATAGTAAGATAAGGGAATGAACTTGTTATAGATGTGATAAAATGGAAGAATCTCAAAAACATCTGAGCAAAGAAAGCTAGAAAAGAAGCAATGCATATTGTATTGTTTCATTTCAATAAATTCAGGGCTGGGGAGGTAGCTTTGTGATAAGAGTGCCTAGTGGGTATGAGGCCTTAGGTTCTATCCCCAGAACTGCAGAAACAAATAGGTAAACAAACAAACCAATACATTAATTCAAGAACAAACAAAGCTAATTTATGACAGGAAAAATTGAAACAAAGGTTACCCTGGAGAGGAGTCTCAACTAGTGAAAAAGCACAAAAGCGCATTCAATAGTGATGAAAGTTATCTATGTCAGGGTTTGGCAAATCATTTTCTCAAGAAGCCAAAGAGTGAATATTTTAGGCTTTGAGGGGCATACACTCCCTGTGGAGCCCATGAGACTTTACCATGGTAGTATGAAATGAGCTACAGATGAAAGCATAAATGAATGGCTATATTCTAATAAAAATTTATTTATAGACACTGAAATTTCAATTTTATATCATTGTCATGGGCTACAAAAATCTTGGCCCGTGCGTTTAAAAAACACATTGAAATGTAAAAGCTATTGCTCAGGGCTGTAGCAAATTAACCAGTGGGTCGAATTTGACTCTGTAGTCTGCTGATCCCTGTTCTATACCTTGATAGGGCTGTGGGTTATTTGGATGTATGATTCTTTTTCCTACCCTATGTTTTAAATGATGCTTGTTAAGGAATAAAAATTCATTTTATTTTTGTTTGCTGATATTTCAATGCACTACCTTCTCAACTCTTGTATTAATTCTAATAATTTGTTGGTAATATACTTGAGTTATGTAATAACAATTGTATAGGTATTTCTTCTATTCCAGTGTTTATACTGTATTATTTTTCTCTTATTACATGAGCCCTGCATAGCAGCTTGAATACTAATACTAAAAAGAGCACTGTGCATCCTTACCTTATGTCTGACTTTATTAGTATGAATCCCAAGACCTTATAATTAAATGTGATGTTTACATCTATTTCTGTTAGATCTGTCTTTCTTTCTTTTTGTTTGTTTGTTTGTTTGTTTCTTCTTGAGACAGGGTTTCTTGTGCAGTCCAAGCTGGCTTTGAGCTCAGTTTGTAGCCCAGGCTGTCTTGGAACTCATAACAATCATGCCTAAGCCTCACAAGTGCATGGATGACAGGCAGGCACGATGTTGCCCAGTTCTGATTGATAATCTTTATCAAGTTGAGAAACTTTTTTCTGTTTATAGTTTGGGAAGAGTTTTTCTTTTTTAAATAATAATTGGAATTAAAGCATTAGCAAATGTTTTTTGTATATCTATTGAGATAAATGTATGTATTGTCTCCTTAGCCTGTTAATGTAGTAGATTCCATTAACAAAATCTTAACATTATCTTTAAATTATAAAAGTAATGAATAAACATATTCACCTTATAAAATGAGAGAATCAATGAGGTAGGAAGATTGGAGAGCTATTACTCAATGGATACAAGATTTCAGTTAGAAGAAAAGCTTAAAAATCTATGTATATCATTGAGACTAAAGATAACAGCAATATATTGTATATTTGAAAACTTCTAAGAGTGTATTTCAAGTTCTCCCACCACAAAAAATGTGTGAAATAATGTATACGCTAGATATGTTTTAACAATTCATGAAACATATGTCAAACATGCATACCAGAAATGTTAAAATTTTGCTTATACCAAAACATGTTGTTGGAGCCAGCGAGATAGCTCAGTGGTCTACAGTACAAGCTCAGGCAACTGGAGGGACCACAGTTTGATGCCCAGCACCACATGCTGTGCCAGCCCCATCCCCCAGGCAGGCTGAGCTACAAAGTGAGTTGAAGGCCAGCCTGAACTACATAGCAAGATCCTGTCTCAAAAATATAGGAAAAAAAAAAAAAGAGATCTACAAATAACGCTAATCATCTGTGACAAATACCACTAGTTCTAGTATTCACCCTTAAGTACATCATGATTATTATAATTTTTAGTATATCTATTTCATGGAAGTGTGTATATGTGCATATTATTAAATAATATCAAATGTCACTCTCTTTTTTACTCAGAAACTGTTTTAGTAATCTATCTTTATGTGTATGTCAAGATATTTTTCAAATGCTCCCATATACATATCACACTTTATTTATTCATTTCCCAATAAAAGTACATTTAAATTATATTTCATTTTTCATATCCTCAAACAATACTAAAATGAGCAACCTTGTAGATCTCTTCTATGTGTGTTACTGTATTTTAGGATGATATCTTGTATTCTTAAGATTCTAAGAAGTTTAAAGTTTCTAAAGCTCATGAATGGGTATTAAATGGGTATAGTTTAATATCCTTGGTTTTCTAGATAGTTTAGAAATACTTTTCAAATCATGAATAAGCATTCAGTTTGAGTGCATGAACATGTTTCTTTTAGCAATTGTGATAAGTTGTAATAGTTTCTTTTTTTTAGACAAGGTCTTGCTTTGTAGTCCAGGCTGGCCTTGAACTCACTATCCTGAGGTGACTTCAAACTCATGGTGGTCCTTCTGCCTCAGTTTCCTGAGTGCTAGGATTAGATATGTGCATCACCACCCCCATACCCAGCTAGTTTCCTAATTTTGAAGTAACTTTGTATTAATCTGATAATCCTATTTTGAGGGGTGGGGGGAGTACCAAGAATTAAATTCAGGACCTTGTACTTGCCAGATAGGCACTGTGCCACTCAGCTAAATCCCTAGCCTGATAATCCTAATTAATGATATCTGTATTGTGCACTTCAATTTGCTGATACTTTATGTTTAAAAAATCTAGGTTCATAAATGTAATTGGACTGTAGTTTTCCTCTTTTGTACTCTCCCGGTTCAGATCTTTAGTACCAGGGCTTTGATGTGTTTTATCAAACACATCAGATATTTTTCTTTTTTAAATGTATTTTAGAAGCCGGGCTTGGTGACACACACCTGTAATCCCAGCACTTGGGAGGCTGAGGCAGGAGGATCAGTGCAAGTTTGAGACCAGCCTGGGCTACAAAAGTGAGCTCAAGGCCAGCCTGAACTGCATAGTGAGACCCTGTCTCAAAAAGACAAAAAAAAAAAAAAATGTATTTTAGTACAGGGTCTCACTATGAAGATCAGACTCATAGTGATCCTCCTGTTTTCAGCCTCCCAAGTGCTAGGAGTAGAGGTGTATGCCACCACACCCAGTCTCAGTCAAGTGCTTTAATTCACTATCAGACCAGCCCTTTCTATGTTTTCTAGGTGCTGGAATGATTAATATAAAACAGAATATATTCTTTGAAGTTTGGTGTTAACTTGTCCCTTAGTACTTGTTTTTAATTGTGTAATTTAAGTCCTCTACAACCTCACTTTAAAAGAAATCTGCCTGAGGTACTTTTATGGGGAATGTATACACCTCCTTTGACTACAAGAGGTTAAAATTTTCTCATGTAATTTTTTTTTTTTTTTTTTTTTCTGGTGGTACTAGGGATTGAACTCAAGACTTTATGCTTGCCACACAAGCACTGAGCTATCTCCCCAGGCCCATGCAATTCTTATAGTATTAGGCTAGGCTATATTTTCAATCCCATAGCAATTCAGGAGTAAACATTATATTTGTAGAATCCATCATTTATTACTATAATTTCTCTTTTGATGCTTTCATCTTCAATTACAGTCACACAATAAATAATGGTATTTTGGTCAATGACAGGCTAAGTTTTTGACACTGGTCCCATAAGGTGGCATAATCTAAAGATACTATAGCCGTTCTACATTATGTAAATACACTTTAAATTTTAAAAACATCCTATGACCTAACAATCTATTTCTCAGAACACAGGCCCATTGTTAAGCAATGTATAACTATATATTAACACTGGCAGTTGCTTTTCTTTGATTACTACTATTAAAGTTTTTAGTCTGAGCTTTCTACATTGTAGGAGTCTGCTTGTGGTACATTTCTAACTGGATTTTGTTTTTAATCCAAACTGTCTTAAAATGTATTAATGAAATTAATCCATTTATATTTATTGTAAATACTGATGTTTGGACTTTTTTCATTTTATTGTACCATATTTTTAGTTTCTTTTGTTTTTCTTGTTTCCATTTCTGCCATTTGTTGAATTGAGTAGGTTCTCTTTGTCGTACTTCCTCTCCCCCTTTTAATGGCCTGTGTTACCGTTAAAAATCTAAGGTCACAATATTCAGGACATATATTAACATGAAAAGCCATAATTTATTTGTATTGTACAATTAACACATTTTTTAAACTACTTTGGACTTTTCTCATTTTCATTCTTGTAAAATTCGAAGTATGAGTTCTTCACTCATCAGTCTTAAGGGTCAAACAATTTTATGTCAAGCATTAGTCTTTATCTAAATAAATAACTTCAGTTCCTTCATTCCATTTCTTCTTCATTCAGCCAAGAAATTTTTGGTCCAACACACACAATCAGCTTTTATCTCCTTTGTCCTTCAAAGTCACCTCTTTCTACCTCTTCTTTCATCATGGCCTTCATCTATTCTTCAATTTCTTTGTTAGTCTCAGAACATCTTTTCATCTCCCCTCTTCGCATTACAAGAAGTTACATTCCACTTTGTACTGAATGGTCTCTTTTACTCTAGATTTGAGCAACATTTTCTCTGTAACTTCATGTCTTTCTTCATTTATCCTTCAAAATGGCGGACCTCAGGCTTCACGATGAACACCACGTGCGCCTGCGCCTCCCGCAGCCATTTCACCCAGCAGCCCAAGTTCCAACGTCTGCTCAGCGAGGCGCCTGCGCATGAGCCTCCAGAGCACGGTTGCTCCTCCCCCTAGCTGAGTACGCGTAAAACCGCACGTCCTCTTTACTTCCCTCCCCCGCCGACAGTGCACCTCCCTCACCCTTTTCCTGTGAGATTCTTCCGCCGAGTGGAAGGCCCATCTACGGTGGACGGCCTACGCGCTTGAAGGGCAATCCAATAGACACTTGAAGTCCTACGTTTCCCATTCAGTTTTAGCTATGCGCCAGGGCAGTTTCCTTGCGGGCCCCAAAGTTGATAACCGATTTCGTGGGACTTTTTTGCATGCTGTGGGGCAACAAATGGAAAGAATGGACCGCTGGCGGAAGGATCTCTCGTTTATGCGCTGTGTACTCTAACCTAATGGGGGTCGCCTGGGAGTCGGAAGGGGGAGGGGAAAGGGAGGAGGTAGCCAAGGAATTGTTTTTTTCTCTCGCCCCGCCCTTAACAGTTCGGCCAATAGCGATGAGGCATCTCCCCAAGAACCTCGCCCAGCTCCCGCGACTCAGCCAATGAGCGGCGGAAGCGGCTCCGAGGGGGCGGGCCCGGGAGGCAGTGCGTGTCTTGTGAGAGCTCTTGAACCAAGTCAGAGATAGAGTCGGCTGGGTGGCTGAGGACGGCT
Source organism: Myocastor coypus (assembly GCA_004027025.1). Classification (NCBI taxonomy): domain Eukaryota; kingdom Metazoa; phylum Chordata; class Mammalia; order Rodentia; family Myocastoridae; genus Myocastor; species Myocastor coypus. The sequence goes on from PVJA010014310.1 coordinate 27,695, forward strand.
GTTACCGCGGGTGACTCAGGGAGGCGGGAGGCGGGGAAAGAGCGCCGCGGCCTCGGCTGCGGGGAGAAGAGGAAGAAAGGTGAAGGCGCCGATTCTGTCGCCCCCGCGCTTTGGCGTAGGCAGGGAGAAGGGGCCCGGCATTCGGCAGCCCGGGAGCGGGGATCGGGACTCGGGACCCAGGACTCGAGACTCGGGACTCGGGTGGGGCGCGGGGCAAGTGTGGAATCAAGGGTTCGTTCACCGTCCCTGCGGGCCGCCCGGGGCGGTACCCGCCGCCTGGGACAGGGCTTCCGTGTCGGGAGCGTCCTTTCTTTTCCGGGCCGAGGGACGAACAGTTGAGAACCCAGTTGAACCGAACCCCACTCGCGCCCTCCGCTCCCCCAGCGTTGAGGTGTGGGATTTGGGGAAAGCGAAACTTGGAGAAGCGGAGGAGCGAGGGTCACGCGGCGCGCGGGCCGTGGGTGCGGTGGGGGAGGGAAGGGGGCGGGAGTCGCGGGCGCAGCTCGGGGTGCGGCGCCCACGGGGGTCAGACCCGCTCCCGCCGGCCGTCCCCATCGCGTGGTGTTTTTGTGCTCCTTGCAGGGAGGAGCCCTTCCTGCTGGCGTGGAAACCATGGTGCTCACGCTCGGAGAAAGTTGGCCGGTTTTGGTGGGGAAGCGGTTCCTCAGTCTGTCCGCAGCCGACGGCGGTGGCGGTGGCGGCGGCGGCGACAGCTGGGACGTGGAGCGCGTCGCCGAGTGGCCCTGGCTCTCCGGGACCATTCGCGCCGTCTCGCACACCGACGTGACGAAGAAGGATCTGAAGGTAACCACTGCCCCCGGGCCGAGCTGAACCGAGACGCGGCGGCCGGACGGGTGGCAGTTACCTTGGTAACGCAACTGTCGGCCCCTTCCCTCTCTTCGCAAATGGGTGTCCAGAAAGTTGGCATCTGATCTGAAGGTGCCGAAAACTAGACCTTGAAAGTCTTTGAAATGATTGTGTAGAGCCGAGGTGGGTTTGGCCCAGAGTTCTTGGCTGCGCGTGTTTAATAATGGGCCCTGCGTTGTTGAGACATGCTTCATTAATGCCGGCTCCGTGCCCCGTAGGACTGTGTTTATTTCTCTGAAGGGAGGAGCATTGTGGGTCCTGGCCGGGGCGAATGGGTGACGTTTGGTCTCCTTAAGAATGGAGGGCCGAGGCTTGAAAGTGTTTTCAGATGGTTTTAGAGGTTTGTTCTCAATTTCTTCATCCAACTTAAAAACAACAACAACAAAACCAAAATACTTAAGAATTGTTAAAAATGAATGAGCGCAGAGGGAGGAGCCTAGCTCTGTTTAGGTCTATAGTGGTCACGGCGGGCAGGCGTGGGTTTTCAAGTTATCTATGAGGAGTGTAAGTGGGTGTGGAATGTGACCATATTAGGACAGATGGGGTGGAGCCGCCCCATATATGGTAGGATGGAGGAATGTCTTCGAAATGTCGCTCTTGGGTGATTGGGGGAGGGAGCGAAATGGGAACAAGTGCAGCCAGTGATTTTCAAAATCAGAATGACACTTGGAATCCTTTCCACTTGGATCTTTTCAAAAAGGGATGAATTCTAGTTGTTCAAATAGAAGTATGGGGGTGAACAGATTGTCTGGGAACAACCAGCGAGGAAACCATTGGACCAACAAAGCCTCCTTTGTGCAAAAATAACTGAAAAAAGATCCCTAACAAAGACTCCAAAGTGGTGATAACTTGAAGGAAGCTTGTCAGAGCAGAAGCTGTTTCCCCAAGTAATGCCTGTGTTTAGAATCTTCCTTGGTCACCATCTTTGCTTTTTCTTAAAACTATGTTCAGATAAAGGCTGCAAGTTTTAGTGTTCGTGGTTTAACGAACGTATGCTGCTTTCAGAAACACTGTTCATCCGAACACTTGCAGGGTGACAGTGGGGAGAGGGTATGTTGCACAGTGTTAAAGTGGCCAGTGTCTGCCGCCTCTTCACATTCGAAAGGATGCGTAAGCACCAAACACTTAACCAGCCACCTTCTAACAAGGAGCCCATCACTTGACAGCCTTGATCTTATCTAATCCAGTGTTTGGGGGTAGGTTCTAATATTGGTTCTCCGTGTGTGTGTGTGTGTGTGTGTGTGTGTGTGTGTGTGTGTGTTGCTTGTGAAAGTATTCTGCCTAGAGATGACTAGGTATTCTTGCTTGAGGTCCTATGCCTGGGAATTAGCATAGCCAGAGTACCAGGAGAAGTTTGGTTGTTTTTTCTCACCAATCCATTCATTCTTGTACCACATTAGGTTTTCATGTGTAGACAGTGTATTGTGCAGAGATGGCCAGACCATTTCCTTTCCCCTAACAACTGTGTAAGATGGGCTCTGTGTGTCTGATCAGAGTTGTAGTTTATTTCATCTGTCAACTAAAACTTTGTGTAGTACATTTGCTTAATCATCTATGAAAGGAAATAACAGATTTTTGTAAACTTTAGCTCGTTAGCAGATGAGAAGAGACTGACTCTTTACCTTTCTTTTCCTTGCCACTAATGGAGGACTTGTTGTTGGTTTAGGTTGCTACTTAAGATGTCTGTAATATGTTTTCTGTTAAAAGATCTTTTCTTTTCCCTAACGTCTTTTCCCTTCGATTTCCACATCCTTACTACTCTAGTGCTAAGGGGGAAGTGATACCTTCATTTTTGAGCGAATAGTTTTCCAAGGACTTTCCTGATTAGCTATGGTGGAGGGAGAATTTGAATCCAGATTTGGCTGTGTTTTCTGCAGTGTACTAAATGACTAATGTGGAGACAGCTGGAACTGCAAGAACAATTTTGGTTATGTTGAGTTTCTACCTTGCCTGCAGACTTCGTGGTTCATTTCTTATGGGAGGAGCACATCTCTTTCCTAACCAGGATTTACCACTCCATTCCTTAGTTGAGCAGTAGATGAACTTACTGGCTCCAGCTTAGGGTACAAAAATAAATCAGTTGTGCTTGGTGAGATGCAGAGAGAAAAACTTAAGACCATGCTTAGAGCTAGGCTTAGTTGGGATCATTGAAGCTTTTAGAGGTCTGGGGTTGGAGGTTAAGAGGAGGTGAATAATAAAACTAAGGTGGTATGCAACTGTTCTTCCAGTATTACCTATCTCTAGGCTGGCTTGCTTAGTTGAGAATAATACTAAGAAACTCAAGGCTTGGTAACTTTGTTTCACCTAGGAAAAGTGTTTGTAAAGTCACTTAGATGATAAAAAGTCAATATATCTTGTTGATTGAAGTGAACTTAAAGACATTATAACAATAGATAAGTGATCAAATGGTTCTTATATGGCAAGTACCTTAATCCCCACAAGTATCCTGTTAAGGCTTGCTTCTGAGTATTGGGAACTGAGGTTTAAAGAAGTTGCATTAAGTTGTCTGAGTTTATATCCAGGCCTTAAATACTGAGTTTTAATATTCAGGAAAAATGAGACTAGCGCACTCTTACCTTGATAGCTTCTATATCCCTGATACTGAGAACATTTCTTGGCATGTAATGTGCACTCAAATATTTCAATGAATGAAGGAAGGAATCACAAAATCATTTTAAGAATAATGTACTTGTGGAGCAGAGGCATTTTCTACATCTAGAATATCGACAGAGCTTAATGAAATGTAATTAGAAGTACTTCAATCTTATTGTAGGCCTTTTCTTTACTGGTGTGAAGCAAGTGCCTTCCCAACTGGCTTCATTCATGTAGTGAGGTATGCTGGGAATGCCCTCCTTCCCTAGCTTGCCTAAGTAGGACTTTATCTTCCTTTTGCTCTTCCCTTTCCTTAAGTCTTCTGCCTCTCCATGGTCCATCTGTGTGGATCTAGCAAGTAGCAGTCTTGGCCTTCTCTGTGTATCGTTTTCTGGCATCATCAGGTTGGGTGCTTTGACCAAGTCTAGTCTTGGAGAGTAATGAAGTTAGTGGCGCTGTATTCTGCATTGTAGAGCTGGGACAGAATTGGTATATAATTTAAAAGTTCTTAACTAAAAGTACCATGACTTTCTATGTTTTCCTACTTTTAAATTTAGAAACTTTTTTTTTTTTTTTTTTTTTTTTTGGCATTCTGATGGGCTTATAGTAATACGCAGGTGAAATGAGTTTGTGCTAGGATTGTGAAGTTTTGAGATTAGCTTGATTAATTATAACATGAAATCAGATATCCAGAAGAAATTTCCTGTTGAAGCAAAACTAGTTTGAAATATCCAAATCTAGTCCAGATAAGTTGGTGAGCTGATAAAGTACACATTTTAAAAATGCTCTAATGGGCCAGGGAGATAGCTTAGTAGAATAAGCGCTTGCCTGGCAAGCCCAGTGTCCTAAGTTCAATCCCCGGTACTGCTAAAATAAAATAAAGTAGAAATAAAGAATGTCCTATTAAAAGAATATCAGATTTGAAATTTACAAAGCAAGATATAATGATCACTTGGCCTTTTTTTGGCCTTTAGTGTGACACAGAATACATAACATTTCTTTGTAGGCCCAAGGTGGTGGCAGAAAGGATGTTTGAAACTAGTTGATAGTGTATCAGCTTGCATAGCACTGGCCAAAGGCACTTCAGCTTAAAAGATAACTTTTAATGGAAGTATCTTCAGGCTATTTGGGAGGGTTGCTCTTAAATATAGAATCTCAGACCACAGTCACTTGGCTGTGTATGTGTGTCCAGTGCTGGGGTGGAATCCAGGGCCTGGCCCCTGATAAGCAAGCGCTGTGCCACTGAGTTACACTCCCCTCCCTAGAAAGACATACAAGAATGTTGACAGAAGCATATAACTTTTAGGTTATGTTGTGTACATCTTTACAGAGTTATCCTTTAAACCACAGTCTTTGTGGAGTTTCTGCAAGCACCATCTTCTTAGGAGCTAAACTTTTTCTCAAAAGCACTAACAAGTTGAGATACAGATTGCAACCCTATCTGAATTTTGGGTCGAGTCATTTTGAATTTTAGACAGTTATCTGCTAGCAAGGATTTTATTCTGTTTTCTTTTTTGTAGACATGGTCTTGCTATGTACGTAGTTCAGGCTGGTCTTGGACCCACTGTAGAGCATAGACTGGTCTTGAACTCAGGGATCAGCTTCCTGAGTGCTGGGATTGCAGGTGTGCGCCACCATGCCTGCCTGGCCTTCCAGCTTCTGCTAACACTTGTATGTTGCTTGAGCTTTGGCAAATTGCTTAATCCTTTACTTTTTCTTCTTACATGCTGACTAAGTATTACATGATAATGTTGAAGACCCTCTTCATTGATACCAGCTGATGTTATAATATAATAATATTAAATTATGGTGAAGACCTCCAGATACTTGTCTTGCCCGATACTTTGTGTGCATTATTTTTAAAAACTCTTTAACTGTTGGGAAAGTAAATGTTGCAGCTTTCATTTTGAAGTTAGTAAAATAACTTTCAGAGGACTTGGACTTAAGCAAAGATCCTTAACCTGGGGTGCAATTTTATTTTCTTTGTTTGTTTATGAAATGGTCTTAAAAGTATCCCAGGCTGGCCTTGAACTCATGGTAGTCCTCTTGCCTTAGCCTCCTGAGTGCTGGGATTATAGGCATGCACTACCATGTCTGGCTTGGTTTTCTTTTAATCATATGTTTTATTTTAGGAATAGAAAGTCATGGAAGCATCAACACAGCTGGGATCCATGCCTCGTTCTTTCAATAGGAAAACTGGTGCTAGAGGCAAACTCAGATTTTAGGTTGTTGTGAATACAGGGCAAAAAGATGAGTCAGTTTAGAGAAGATGTGATGAACCTGAGTTCTGTTGCTAAGAAATAGAAGACAGACCCTTGTACATTGTGTAGTTATTTGATTGTTAGCTATAAAGGGAATTAGAAGGGAGTATCACATCTAGATAAACGATTTAGTCAGGCTATTTATCCAGTAGGATAATGGTATAATTCAACAGTATTGGTAATATTTACTTTTGTTAATTTTTTTCCACTTTGTGTAGGTGTGTGTGGAGTTTGATGGGGAATCTTGGAGGAAGAGAAGATGGATGGAAGTCTACAGCCTTCAAAGAAGAGCATTTTTAGTAGAGCATCATTTGGTGTTGGCTGAACGGAAGTCACCTGAGATTTCTGAACGAATTACTCAGTGGCCTGCAATAGTGAGTAAAGCTGACTTAACTGATGAGAAGAGAACATTTTATCTGTTTGTGGTCCATATATGTGACAGGGTGGAAGAATGAGAATGTTCAGTTGCTTGACTTGCATGAGGCATCGGGTTCCGTCCCCAGTACTCAAACAAAAAAGAGAAGCGCACTCGGCATCCTCTGCCAGCCCCATGACCTGCTCCCAAGCTCTGAGCTAGGTCCATTGCCTCTTGAAGGCGTTCCTATCTTCACTGGAAAATGGATTGGAGTCAACATTGGCAATGTCTGGGTGAGGAGTCAGAAATGAGCAGTCATACAGATACAGTAATCCAGCAGTTGGAGGAAACAAGTGATTCCTGTGGCTGGAGAGGACTGTTCAGGACATGTGGGCTGTGGGCTGGGGCTGGAAGGGGGACACATTCTACAATGGTTGGAAAGGCTAGGAACCCCTTAAAGCACTGACCACATTGAAGGGCATGGTAGAGCTAGAAAAGCTGAGTTTGCCCACAGTGGGAAGAACTACTAGATACTTGAGTGGTATAGGATTATGATTAAAGTTGTAGCTTGCTTCTCAGCTGTTTAGAAATTTCTAAAAATATAGCCTCGCATCCCAGAATGTGCATGCATACTTCTTTTTCTTGTATATTTCTTGGTTAACTATGGATCTATAGGCCCATACATTAATGACTTGCAAATGTGTATTGGGTTCAAATAAGAACTACATGATCTTGTCGCTTAGCTATGAGATCCTTAACAGTGAATAAAACACTTAATGGCTTTGTTACTGTGTGTGTGGAAAATTGCCAGCTCCTATTTTCAGAATAGTACTGGTAGCAGTTACGATGCCAAAACATTTTCTTTTGTTTTAGATGTACAAATCTCTGTTGGACAAAGCTGGTTTGGGATCTGTAACTTCCATTCGCTTCTTAGGAGATCAACAAAGCATATTTCTTTCCAGAGACCTTTTGAAGCCAATACAGGTAAAACATAGGAACAGTATTAAAGCCATAAAAATGGATCCACTTTTTTTTTTTTTTTTAACACAAGAAGCAGGGTACTGATGTTGATTGCTCTCATTCAAATGCCTGGTAAAGAAAAGAGTCCACCCTATGAAGAGTTGTTGGCTAGCACCTCTCTGTTAGCCTTTGAGGTAATGATACTCAGAGTTGAAAGGACAGTGGTACTAAAGTTGATATGTGTGGAAACAGCTAGGGGACATGCACATAGTTTTTCAAAACTATCATTCATAGTTGTGTGAGAATGCATACACGTAATCCTTCTTATTCAGGAAGCCTCTGTGAAATTTACTTGCTCACATATGTATATAATCCTTGTATCAGTAGTTGTGATGGCTCATGGTCATTTGTAGTTACACACAAAGCAGCAGTACTTTTGTCTCATGCATGTCCCCTTTTGAGGTCAAATAAAGTGATGTTCTTCCGTTTTCTTGTTTCAGTTCTCAGACTATAAGTAGATATCCTTTTTTGCCCCTTATCTAGTGTTACCTTATGCATTTGGTAACTTTACTATTTTAAATACACTTGGGCCTAATGCTAAATTCCTGTTTGGCCTTTGTAAGTGCAAGAGGGCTGCAGCAGGTAAGAAATACATGCAACCATTCTTCAACCATGAGTTCTAGTGCTTTTGGCCTTGAGTTCAATGTTAATGAATCAGCATTCAGTATTAAATAAGATAGTTCTTCACAGAAATCCACATTAAAAAAAAAAATTTTTTTTTAAATACTGTTCCATCAGTGAGAATGTGACCAGAGTCTCACAGGACTCTTCCACTCCTCTAAGAGTAATGGCTTATTCTGTAGTCATTGTTTTTGCCAACCTGATAGGCTACCACTACTGTAAATAATGAGAATCAATGTACACATATATTCTTTCCAGTAACCTTTAGGCTCCTGGATCTTGCTTGTATGTGATTATTTGTTGTGAAAATGCTGAAAGGAATGCCTGCAGAATAATTTTGTTTTTGTATTCCCATTCATCTTCTAGACACCATTTATAAAACTTACTAATCTGTCTTACTTCAGACTTGGGACTCTTCTGTGGTGTGTGACACTGTGAAACCTGTTATTTGCTAAAAAGCAGTTTGGGGCTGAAGGTCATTGGATTGCTGTGCCTATGTTGGAAAGTCCAGAGCGCTGTGCATTCGCATTTTTCTTTTGCATAGCCTGTAAATCAGGGAAAACGAAGCCCATGATGTGGACTTCATTTTATGTTTGAAGTAGATGAAATAGGAAGATAGTTTCAGATATGAGTTACATGCATATGTTAGAAGAATGTCTTGCATCTAAGGACCAAGAACCATACAGGGATGGTGTGGAAATTTTGCTTTATTGAGTAATATAGTCTTTACTTCACAGCCTTGTTTTCTTTTCTTTCTTTTTTTTTTTTTTTTTTTTTTTTTTTTTTTTTTTTTTTTTTTTTTTTTTTTTTTTTTTTTTGGTGGGACCAGGGATTGAACTCAGGTCCTTGCACTTGCCAGGCAAGTGCTTATTCTACTGAGCTATCTCACCAGCCCCTTAGTTTTCATCTTTTGTGTGTGCAAGTTTTTCAGTTAAAGTCAGAGCCCTTAGCTTTGATTCTTGAGATGAAAAAGAAAAATGTAGATGAATACATTTTTATTTGTTCCCTGGGAAAAGAACCAGTCTTGGCTCTATGTATCCATTTTACAGTGGTGGGAAAGTATCCAGGCTTTATATTGCAAGGGTTTCTGTGTTAAGCACTGTTTTTGCTTTGTCCTGAAAGCATTGGGGCTTGGCAGGTTGTTCCTATTGACAGTTTCTGTATATGTTTGTCATAACTGGGTGTGCACACAAAACCAGAAGACTGGAACAGTGCCAAGAATGAAGCTGATGCCAAGAATTAGGGTATTTCAAAACTGGCTTCGTGTGAGTAGCTTAGGCTACTCCTTCAGATTTTGTGTTCGTCTCCTCACCTTCCTTACCTTTCATAGAAGAATGCATTTGGAATTCTAGTTAAACGAAATGAATCTGTGTAATATAAGTTAATAGTAATAGTTGAGATGAATTGATAGCATTTAGTTTTTTTTGTGTGTTTTAACTCTGTCTTTTGCCCCTTCTATTTGGATATGTTGTTTCCTCATCCCCAGGGTTTTTACTTGGACTGGCAGCTTAGTGTGTTTGCTTATGATTTCGTATAGCCAAGGTTATGTCATGGGTCATAGTGTGCCTGGGCCAAAAATGGCTAGTTGAAGCCACTGTAGCCTATCTGATTAAACTCATTAATATACCACTGGAGTTGCAAAACACTTCCTTAAAATGTAATGATCTTTCATTTTTATAGGATGTAAACAGTCTTCGGCTTTCCCTTACTGATAATCAGAAGGTCAGTAAGGAATTTCAAGCCTTGATTGTGAAACATTTAGATGAAAGCCATCTCTTACAAGGTATGCGGGTGACCTATTGGTGACAGTTCATGAATTGATCAATGATTAGCATGTACGAAGTTAGGATTCAGCTTTTCTCATTCTGTCATTAAAATTATTTTGAAAATTGAAAATAATTTTAAAATTCAAAAATGTAGAAAATCATTTTTTATTTTTCCCATGCAACTAGATGACTTGAAGGACTTAACTAGCACATGCTAAATGTTCTCAAGTTTGGAAAGGTCAGGGGTTGTAAGAAACCATAGCAGCAAAATAAATATTTTAAAAACTGATACTTTAATGTGAAATTTGCTGTTCAGTATTCCTGACTATAAAACTGATAAGGCTTTTATTTGATTGTCTCTATGTTCCTGTTCACTGCTAGTGAGTTTCTTTGTTTCACACTGAAAAAAAGTATTTTTTTTTTTTAATTTTAAATGTGACAGTTCTTTGCGAACTTTTTTTTTTTTTTTATTAAAAACTACACATGATAAAGAACTGGTTCTTAGTGAATTGTTTGATAATTCTTGTTCCTTTATAATATGCTAGAATATATCTATTTTCCAATCTTTAAGTGTGTAGGAAAATGGAGCTTACTAATAAAAGGTTTACATTTTCTTAGCTTTGCTGAACTATCCTGTGTATTTTATTTTTTGTGGTACCAGGGATTGAACTCAGGACCTTGGGCTTTCCAGGCAAGCACTTATTCTACTGAGCTATCTTCCTGGCCTTAGGGTTTTTTTTTTCATGACTCAATCTGCCTTAAGAGCAGGTGTCATGCTCCATGTGGGGCAGGTTATCCAACTATAGACATCAGGGCCTGAGTGAAGCATTGTGCTTTAATCCACTGAGCTATCTGGCAAGCTCCCAACTATGGCATATTTTAAAAAGATGCAGGCAAAGATGGTTCTCAACAAAAATGTTTGTCTTGGCAGCTCTGCTGCCAGGGCACAACTACAGTCCCAACTCTTAGGAGGCTGTAAACAGGAGGATCACTGAGTCTAATCTAGTAGTGAGACCCTGAACACCTATAGACCCTTCCCTAAAATACAAAAAAAAAAAAAAAAAAAAAGCTGGGCATGGTGACTCATGCCTATAATCCTAGCACTTGGGAGGCTGAGGCAGGAGGGTCAGTGCAAGTGCACACCTATAACCCCAGCATTTGGGAGGCTGAGGCAGGAGGATCAGTGCAAGTTTGAGACGAGCCTGGGCTAGAAAAGTGAGCTCAAGGCCAGCCTGAACTGCATAGCGAGAACCTGTCTCAAAAAGACAAAAAAAAGTTAGTAATAATAATAATAATGGGAGACGGGCTGGGAGATAGCTCTGTGGCACAACTGCCTGCTGGGCATGTGCAAGGTTGTGAGTTTGAACCCTGGTCCTGCAAAAAACAAACAAACAAACAAACAATAATAATAATAATAATAATAATAATAATAATAATAATAATAGGAGACAATGCAAAGTGCTGTAAAAGTTTTTCTCTCTTTTTAAGGAGACAAAAACCTAGTTGGCTCAGAAGTAAAAATTTACAGCTTGGACCCATCTACCCAGTGGTTTTCAGCAACTGTTGTAAATGGAAACCCAACATCAAAAACACTTCAAGTCAACTGTGAGGAGGTAAAGACACTGACCATTGCCTGTGAGATAACTTCATGGGCAAGAGAACTATAGGATATTTATCTTTCAGGAGCCCAAACCCTTTTTTCTTTAAAAATGTGAAATAAACTATTGTTAGGCCCTATTATGTTAACAAAGTAATTTTTACTGTATTCCGAAGCATTTTTAAATTTTCTAGTATTTTGTTTTATTTTTAAGATTCCAGCACTGAAAATTGTTGATCCATCACTGATTCATGTTGAAGTTGTACATGAAAACTTTGTGACATGTGGTAAGATAAACTGAGGAAAACCTCTCTTCTTCTTTTCCTTTATATTAGAAGAAGTAGAGACACAAACTTAACTATTTTTTATGTATTTCAGGTAATTCTGCAAGAGTGGGAGGTGTAAAACGGAAGTCTTCTGAGAACAATGGAAGCTTGGTTTCCAAACAAGCAAAGTCTTCCTCTGAGGTAACCTTGATTAATTCCTGTCTCTGTGTAAAGCTTTCTTTGACATTGCATGGCCAGTCTTTTTCATTGGTCATAAGCTTTCTGCTCTGTCCTGTGCTGTCTTGTCTGCTCTTTGCAATTCCAGATCTTGGCCATAATTTCTACACTCAAGCAGATGGAGATAATATAAATTTCTGGTTCACTACTTTTTGTGCAAGAAAAATTTTCTTTTCGGTATTTGCTGGAGGTGTTTTTGAAAGCAAATTGAGATGTATGTGTAAAATTGGAAGAATGGTGTGAGTAGAGGAAAGAACCTTAGACTTCTGCATTCATTGGATGTTGGAAATTGGATCTTTACTCCCAATAGGAAGTTCCATGGTTCTTATGATTGGCTATACAGAAAAGCTAGTTCTTCAAAGGTGATGATTTGCTGTTATTAATTTCTGCTCAGAAAAGTATAGACTTCTATAAATGCCACATGGATTTAGGTGCCAGATTTAACTCTTTCTTTGAAACAGTTCTTTTTAGACCAAGAAAGTTAAAACTACTTGTTCTATAGGTGAACTCAGGCAGCAGATCTATTTGAGTGCAAGAAAATACAGTTTAAGTAGACAAATACACTTGTGTCAAATGGATAGTTCTTCCTGCATTCCAGTGATCTAAAACACATCAGTCAGGGATGCAGCTCAGGGCTAGCATGCAACAGGCGCTGGGATCCATCCCGGTGCCACCAAACAAAATTACTTTGTGATCCTGTGCTTCAGGCTACAGCTTAGGCTTTTGAAATCCATTGGGATACCACTGTTCAAGATTCTTAACATTTGAGAGGGACCTTGAGGCCTGGGAGAATAAGGCAAGGAAGACAGCTTGGAATGGGCCAGAACTCTGGGTTCTGGACAATAGAGCGCCCTCACGACAGCTTGGGTCACAAGCAAAGCCATCAGTGTTATACACACACAGTGTGATGCTGCATAGCTAGGAAGGCCAATGGGCTTTCCTGGGTCCATCACAGGGAACAGGCAACAGGAACTCAGAAGCCATGTAAACTATGCTTTCTAAAACCTAGTCTTCTCCAAGCATAAAAGTTTGACCCCTTGGTTGGAGGCTCAGGTTGTCCAAGGAAGAATAAAGATGTTATCATGGATTGTCTTTTACTTTAGCCTTAAGTGTTGAATATGGAAATACTGAGCACTTTGTGTTAGGTACTTGGTCCTAGAGATGGAGAGGAATTAAGTTCCCATCTCAAGAGTACATGTAGTCCAGAGAGGGTGACAGCCTCTCCCAGTGGCTTCACAAGCTTTGAGGGAGTGCCCTGAGCAGGAACTGTGCAGAAAAGAAGTTAGAGTTTTACCTTGTACTTGGGTGTGGAGGGTGATTGAGAGTATTTAGGGGTTTCGAGTTCAGGCAGTTGGCTGAGTTGTGTAGATGGTGAATGAAGAAAGGTCCTCAAAATAGAAACAAGGAAAAGGTCAGCAGCAGTCTCGGGCTGAATATGAGGCAGTGAAATGGGAATGAGAGCTGTTTAGTAAGAGGCAGCATTGACTGAACTTGGTGGAAACTTATGACTGAGGAAGTGGGGCACTTGGTTTCAGGAGAAGGTAGAACATGTGGAAGGCCTGCTTCATGCAGCACCATAGCTACCTTCCCAAGCACAAGTGACATGATCAGGTGGCCATTCAGGTGGTCAGGTGGGGATTCTTCTTTTAGAAGCAAATGGCTTTGTAATGTAGGTAAAGATTGTAAAGAGGAGGCCAGGCAAAGTGATCATGGCATTTTAGAATTAAACACAGGGAGAACATTGCCCAGTGATGCAATGTTAGAAGCTAAGAATGGAACTGGTAAAATTATAACCTATCAGGTTTTGATACAGAAAAATTTTTAGCAGTGTAGGGTAAAAAGGCCATTTTGGCTGATGTTACTATTAATGGAGAAGGCGTCAGTGTCAGTGGCCAGAGGGATGGTATGAGAGAGAAGAGTTGATTGCTAGAAGGGTTGGAGTCTAGAAGCAGGAATGGTGTACCTTCAGAGAATTGAGTTGATTAGCACCAGGAGAGAGGAGTGAGCAGAAACATTTATAACCTTCAAGGAAGTGCTTGTGAAGAGTGATAATATCTGTGTATATGATACTGCCCTCTGCCTGACTGGAACATATGGGCAGGGAATATATATATTTTTTTTTTTTTGGCAGGGAATATTTTAAAAGAAACTTTCTCAGAAAAGTATAATAAAGAAGTATCACCTGTAATACATTTTTTAGAAACTCTATTCAAACTTTGGAATACTTCCCTCCTTCCTCAGTTTTTTTGTTTCTTTTAAATAAAGATTTTAATTTTCCTCTGTCATAGCCTCTTTGACTCCCCTGTGAACATTTACCTTATCAGTATTCTTTCTCGTCTTGGGAGGTCATTGTAATCAGTCACATTTTGTGCATGGCCTAGATTATAAGAGGGCTGAGGAGGTAAAGGAAGCAGGAGAAAGTGAGTTAACCTAAGTGTGTGAGCAAAAGGTGAGTATAGTAATAATGCTCCTGGCATGGTCCTAACTGCTCTTCTCAGAGGGACTGAACTGCACAGGATTTCTTTGCTATTGGTGGTTAAAGACAGGAGTTTGGATAGGTCAACAAGATGCCAGCGTGCCTCACTGAGTACTTTTGGGCATGTTTGCCAGTGGCGTCTGGCTCCTTGAAGGTCTTCTCTGCCTAGCAGACTCTTCCTCAGAGTTACGACGGATGTTGCTTGGTTAACTGGGAGAGTCTGCTAAGGGGCGAGAGCCAGCAGTGTCCTCTTTAGAATACTATCATACACTCAATTATATTATCTCCATCTGCTGGCAGGGAGGAACTATTGCCATGACTGGTATAGAAGACCTTCAGGGAAAACTCTTCAGGTAAGAAGAAACTTTGACCCTTTGTTGAGTCAGAGACCAGTGCAGAGGTGTGCACACGAAGATGGGCTTGGGAATCAGAGGTCCTACCTTTTGGAGCTGAGCCTTAGGAGAGTTGTAGGGGGTTGACTTTAATTTCTGAAAGCCTTTAAGTACTTTTAATTTTATCAAATGGTGAAATAAACTTTTTATACATTTTTTTTGTAAGAGTGCCCGTCTCTAAATTGATGTTATTTTGGGCCAAGGACTATGGTAAAGGCATAGCCACGTAATGTATGCTTTATTATTCTCATTTTATAAATGAGATTAATTATTCTCATTTTATAAATGAGATTAATGTGCTGAAATTGTCAGAGACAAATCCAAACTAAGATCTGACCCTAAAATCAAATATTCTTTACCACTGCACCGTTTGCCTTCCTTCCAACCCCTTTCTATGGTATAGTGAATGACCATCATTAAAATGGCAAATTCGGGCCCGGCGGGATGGCTCAGTGGTCTAAAGCGCCTGCTTGGGAAAGCTTGGGCCGCTTCAGGGACCACAGTTCGATCCCCGGCACCACATGCTGCTCCAGCCCTCGGGGTGGGCTGAGCTGGCCATAAAAATGAGTGAAAAAAATAATAATAATAAAATGGCAAATTCCTCCTTTCGTTACCTCTGTCCCTTC
Organism: Myocastor coypus; assembly: GCA_004027025.1. Lineage (NCBI taxonomy): Eukaryota > Metazoa > Chordata > Mammalia > Rodentia > Myocastoridae > Myocastor > Myocastor coypus. Next base: position 42,771 of record PVJA010014310.1, read on the forward strand.
CTCCGCCCAGAAAATAATTATAAATCTTTAATGTGTGAGAGACACTGACCTACTGTGGTAAGCATTACTACTGCCTGTCTCTTCAGGTAACTCATAAGAATTATTTATGGCTATTTAAACATATAAAGTACTAACCACATTCATTCATTTGTACAGTACTTTTTCATTCCACCAGTCTTACTTACTGAGCATCTTGCATATGTCGGGCTGGATGTGGTCTGATACCGAGGAGCGCGGTGCCTCTGCCATAAGGAATGCCTGGCCCATTGTGGGGAAACATAGTCGTTAGGTGGGAGGTCCTTTCCCAGTGTGATCTGTGCTGTGATATAACCATAGGGGTACATGATGAAGAATAAATGGGGCACCACTTTTGAATGAACAATCTAGGAGTCTGGCAAAATGACATTTGAGCAAATGTGATGGTGAATAGAAGGGACCAGCCAGCCTCTGAAAAGGGCAGGCAGAAGGAATGGCAAGTACAAAGACCAGGCAGGAAGGGCTTCAACTGCAGGAAGCCCAAAGAAGCCAGCATAGTTGGACTGCTGTTGACAAGGAACAGTGAAGTGAGATAGGGGTACAGGAATTGGCAGGAGCCTGGGCCACAGGGGATTCCTATAAGGTAAAGTGCCAGGCGTTACACAGATGGCTCTGCTAGAATACATTCAGTAAGAGGTGGAGGATGAGCAAGAACAGAAGAAAAGTCAGGCTTGTTGGGAGATAGGGAGAATTGGAGAACTGTGGTGATTGCGCTGTCATGCAAAGTAGGAGAGAGAGGCAGCGAGTCTTGGTGAAGTAGTGGCTAGGTTGGTTGGTTCATTGACCAAATGAGGGAAGTGAGAGAGAGAGGGGTTTATTTTTTCACTTGAGCAGCTTGATGGACACAGGACACATAAAATATATGTGTAAGTTTCCATTATAACTCTCATGAGTGCATTACTCTTAGAGTAACCTCAGGGAAGGTGGTTCGCATCAACTTTAAATGTGTCCAGAGCAAGAAAAGGGGATAGATGGGGGACGACAATGCATGGTGACAGCAGGTCTTGAGGAAGCATCTCGTAATGATTTGGCAGTGGAACTTGGGAGGCTGGCCTTTTAGTAGATGCTTTCTAGAGAATTGTAATTTAGTATGGCCTAAAGGGACCTTTTAGAAATAAACTAATTTCTTAAGTTAACGGGATAGGAAAAAGATCCAGAGAAGTGTAAAGGGTCCCAATCATACGATTATCTCTCTTCTCCAAAAAACTAAAACCAAACCACAGAAGACTGGTCTGCAGCCCCCACCACGCAGGTTACTTAGTGAGTAGAAACCACCACTGAGTGGTCTTGAGCTGTTCTGCTGACACTTAAGCAAAATGGGAATGAGGCTGATGAAAAATAAAACAATTTCTTAAAAAAAAAGAGCAGACATACTACATCTTTTGATGAATTTAGAACTAATACTTTAACAAACTTTGGTTGACAAAAATAATGTGTGATCAGATGATTTAGTACTTAAAAGTAGTTGAAACTATTCCAAAACTTTGATAGTGGTTAACTCCTTTTTATTTTTTAGGTAGTTCTGTGGGGTTTTGTTTTGTTTCTTGAGACAAAATCTTGCTTTGTTGTCCAGGATGGTCTAACTCCTCTGAGCTCAGGTAGTTCTCCTGCTTCAGTGTACTGAATAGCTGAAATTACAGGTGTACACCAAATGCGCATCATTTAATTTTCACTTACTTCAGTTTAGATACTTTTTTCATGGCTGTCAGAGTAAATGTCTAGGGAAAAAGTCATGAGTGAGCAGCATATAAATATTTTTAGAGTTGTAGGTTTTAAAAACCTACTAAAGTTCTGCAGTAAGTTTTAGAACTTAATTACTACAAGACGATACTTTATTTTTATTTCTTATTTTTGTCTTTTTGAGACAGGTCTTGCTATGCAGTTCATACTGGCCTTGAGCTCACTTTTGTAGCCCGGGCTGGTCTCAAACTCGCACTGATCCTCCTGGGATTATAGGCGTGCACCACTATGCCCTGCCCAAGATGACACTTCAGATATCCTCTGAGTTTAGATTTGGTGGCAAGGTGCAGGTCCTTGCAGTGTGAAGGGGGTGGTAGAGAAAGGCACCTGGCATGCCCAGGTGCAGAGCTGGGTGATGATAGAGATGATGACATTGAGGCTTGGCCACTGAACATCGAGTTGTCTCGAGGTTTTCTTTTCCTCTTCCAGTGGTGGGGGATTTATTTTTGTGGCCAGCATAGTTTAAGGCAATAAGAAGTGGACCAGTATTTGTGTTTGTAGAAGTAAAATTACATGAGGGAGAGAGGAAAAAAGATGTCCCGCCTGTGTTCATGGGCCTGTCATGACTGAATATTTCTTGCAGCTTGGGGATGACTTTTGTGACTTGATGAGCCCAGAACTGTGTCCTCAACCTTTTGCACTGCAAAGGCTTTTATCTTGGCACCCAGTAGGCACCATGCCTACAGGAATCTGGTCTGGTCTGCTGCCAGTCTGTGCAGTAAGCGCCTGACAGGCACTCAGGTCATGTTGAAGTGAATGCATGTGAAGTTGCCACCTTTAAGACACTTAGAAGTTCACTTCTGTGCTTTGCACTGTTATAGTAATGGCTACGGGACTTTTCCCCGTGTAATGACAGATCTGAAAGAGATCAGCTCATGATCTTTTGTAGGAGCACTTAAGTTCTCTGACAATCTGAAGCAGTTTGTTTACAGCCTTCAGATAGAAGTACTTAACTGTGATTACCATGTGCTTACTGCGCTGATCTTTATTTGCTGATAGAATAGTGCTGTTTCAATAATAAACCAAGGAAATCATCTTGAATTATGCTAGCACTTAGTAATTTCTCAGACTTCCCTTTTAATACCTGTGGTTTGATATTTTTTAGGCCTCTCCCAGTGTGTGTCCTGTACAGTCTGTTCCCACAGCAGTGTTTAAGGAGATCCTGCTCGGCTGTACTGCAGCAACTCCACCCAGTAAGGACCCGAGACAGCAGAGTACTCCCCAGGCTGCCAACTCTCCACCTAACCTTGGAGCAAAACTTCCTCAAGGGTGAGTAGAGCTTCATTAATGATGACTGATCATAGTAATGAACTGTTGTGGTAGGTATGATTCATTATTCCTGTCTCTCATTGCCCAGGGAAGTTTTCTCTATGATTTCCCAAGAAGAGACATGGATTAGGTCCTTACAGAGGAGAGGAGAAAAGTGTAGAAGGCACATGCAACAGTGTGGAAGACAGCGGAGAAGGGAGTGGGGGGCTCTGCTTTGCCTTCGGAAGACAGAATATAAAGGCTCAATTAAAATACTGCTCACCTTTGGAGAATAGGTGTCTGCTTTCAAGGAAAAGGGAACAGATTGTTGTATACCAAAGGCTGATGTCAGTGGGAGTGTAAAGGAGGCCTGTTTTCAGCGAGGGTTAACTAGATGTGAGGGGACCCCAGTACAGGTAAGAAACCTGGCAGTGGAGGAGATTCTAAGATTACAAACAGGAGCAATAGCTGTATGTAATCAGGATATTGCTTCTAAGTTTCAGCTGAAGTAGATAAGTAAGAAATGTCAGGTTTAACTAGAGGTTTAAAGGGGTGTAAGTTGGAGGGAGAAGCAAGGCTCTTTTTCAGGAAGGGGCAGTGACTGGTACAAGCAGGTTGGAAGGACTTAAGTGTGGGTCAGGGAGACTGGTGTAGAAAAATAGTTTGGAAAACTGCAGGAAGGCAGCAAGTAGGTGAGCATGTTGGTTCAGTCAGGGGAAAAGTGGACAGCCTCATGGGGGCTTCACTGTAGTGACATCCTAGCAAAGCTTTCTAACCTAAAGGTGAAATCCTGGGTTAGAGGCTAGAAAAAAAGAAAGTAGAAATAGAAGTGTTGTGTATTGGTGGGAAGAACCTAAGATGAATTTGGGAGACGCAAGCTCCTCGGGGTATCTTCCCCCATAGGAAAGATGTGGGGGAACATGCTATATGACCAAACAATTCTGTAAACAGCCCCGGAACGAGGTGGGTATTCTGTTTGCTTTGGTCCTGACTATGTCTGTAGGGTATTCATAGCAGCACAGGATTTATGCTGTTTGTGGTTTATAATTAGTATTTAATTTATATTTTGTGTGATTCCCTTCAAAGGGATCATTAATATTTCTTTCTTTCTTTTTTTTTTTGCAAAACCAGGGATTGAACTCAGGCCCTTGAGCTTGCCAAGCAAGCACTTTTCTACTGAGCTATTTCCCCAGCCCCCAATATTTCTAATATGTAGAACATTTAAAGATTTCTATCTTGGGCCCGGCAGGATGGCTCAGTGGTCTAAAGCGCCTGCTTAGGAAGGCGGCTGCAGGGACCACAGTTCGATCCCTGGCACCACATGCTGTGCCAGCCCTGCCCTCAGGGCAGGCTGAGCCGGCCATACAAATAAATAAATAAACAAACAAAGTTCTGAAACAACAAAAAGATAAATAAATAAAAATTTTCTATCTTGATACATTTGCCTACCATGAGATTGAATTTCTAAGTCTTGTCAAATAATAATACTAGCTTTATTTTTAAAATTTAAATATAATTTTCATTATATAAGAACACATTTCACCGTTCTGAAGTTAAAAGAAGTTGGAGAAACTTGCATAGTTGGCCATGCACAGGCTTTTAATTCTGACCCTTTGAAAACCCATTGAGCTTTTTCATTGCTGTATATGTTTGTTGGTTTCAGGTGACACTGTTTAAGAGAAAGCTAAGGTTCATCATGCTATGAGAAGTAGAACTGAGAAAAAAAAGGAAATAATATATTTCTCTTTGGACTAAGAGGAAGCAGATACATACACAGTCAAAGGTTTTGCAATTGCAGTGTGCCACCAGTGAAGCTTGTGATTTTGGAGGCTATTGAATCTAAGCCTCCTAAAGCTCATCTCACCAATCTAGCTCTGCATTCCATGCATTGTAATTAAGGATTTTTTTTTTCTTGCTGGGTAATCAAGGGCAAGTCGAAGCAAGACCTGTATAACTAAACATTCTTTTTTTTTTTTTTTT
>PVJA010014311.1:0-47683 GCA_004027025.1 Myocastor coypus
GGCCCGGCGGGATGGCTCAGTGGTCTAAAGTGCCTGCTTGGGAAAGCTTGGGCGGCTTCAGGGACCGCGGTTCGATCCCCGGCACCACATGCTGCGCCAGCCCTGCCCTTGGGGTGGGCTGAGCCGGCCATAAAAATGAGGGAATAAACAAACATTCAGAAACAAGAATAAAATAAATAAATAAAATTTAAAAAAAAATTCGACAGTCACAATTTAAAATTTTACTATAATTATTTTTAAAAGTATATAAAATGGTTAATGGATCTTGATGTTGTATTTTAACTTATCCAGCACATATTATTCTACCACTCAACTCATTTAAAATTTCAAATGAGATACTTGACACAATTTTTCATTAGTCTGCATAGTCAAGTCCCATTTGTTTCCCGCCTACATCCCATCTCAATCCCTATTTGCCTCACTTCCACCGTTCCATATCCACATGTAGCTGATGGCTACCTTTGGACCACGCAGCTGCAAATGCTTAAATGTATAACCGCATCTCAGAGATCACAGTCCTTGTTTTCCCACTTGCTCATACTTTATTTTCTATAACTTTAAAAGAATGAGAAAACCTAAAAATGTTTAATAAAAAAACTGTGTGCACTCATCAAGAAGCCTGGGTTTGTTTTTGTTGTTGTTGTTGTTTGTTTGTTGTTTGTTGTTTTGTTTTGTTTTGTGTTGTTTTCAGAAAACTGTTAATTTCCTAGTGGGGCTCAAAGAGTTTGATTCCACAGGCAAACTTTTCCCTCCAAATTTATCTCTGGAAAATATGTATTGATTAGCAATGACAAGGTGATACTCCCCAAGCTGCCCATAAAAGAACTTCTTTTTTTTTTGTTTTGTTTTATTTTCCCTCTAAACTCAAAATTAAACTAGATAAGTTCATAAGATAGAACCAAGAATGCATAAGAGAAGTGATCAATGATGACTAGAGAGGAACAAAATTCCCAATATTAACAGGGATAATATAAATCAGAGAGTATAGTCCTGGAACCATTTGAACACCAAAAACCTTAACACCAAAAACTTAGAAAGGTACAATGATTATTGCAAGTAAAATGCCATGAAAGTAAACTTCCTGGTGTAGTATCTAGTTACAAAATGTAAGGAAAAAGTTTCTTAAAAGACAAAAGAATAAGAAGTGTTTCTTCCAGATCATAAGTATTATTTACTGGGCCTACCAAGGCATTGTTTTGTTTTCTATTTAAATCTCCCAGATTTATTATTCTCTGTCATCTTGAAACATTTGTCTTTAGAGATGCAAATTATCTTAAAAAGTGAACCTAAATATTATGATTTCCTTCTTCTAAAGGAATATATATATATATATATATATATATATATATATATATATATTCTTATTTATGAATTGCCACAACTCTAAATACTCTTTCACCAAAGCTTTGTACCTTATTTTTCCCCACATATAGTGAGTAGTAAAATACTTAAAGTTTATTTTGATATATGATGACTAATTGTTAATTTTTCAAAAGATATACTTTAGCAAGGGCACTGTAGTACCTTGTCCTACATTAAGTAATGTCCTACAGTGAGGTAGGAATTCATAAAAACATAATAGTAACTAAAGAAAACATATTATGTCTCTGAGATCTTGATAAATATTTCATGTCTAGTGTTTTATATAGTGAGGGGCTGGGTTAACTATATGGAGGTCGACTGTACTTTTAGGAAACCACTGTTGGACAACTTTTTTCTAGCCATTTACTTATTTACTTACTTATTTGTGTTGTGTAGGGTCTCACCGCACAGGTCAGACTTGTAGTGATCTTCCTATCTCAGCCTCCCCAGCTCTGGGATTACAGGTGTGTGTTTTGGTGGCAAGCACAGTGCACTCCAGGTGGAAACAGGGATTGAATCCAGATCTTTGCCCTTGCCTAGCAGGTGCTTAGACTGCTTAGCTCTTAGCCAACAAATTGCATAAATTTAGGTAAGACCAGCCTGAAGAGATCTCGATATCTCTGTAATGCCTATTATGTATCCTATTCCAAATTATGCATATAGAAACAGAATTGTGCGAGTCATCTTTTGAGAAATACATGAGAAAGTGAATTGAAAGACAGACTTATTTGAGTTCCAAACTTCAGTGGCTTCAGAGCGTAGTCACCTAGCTTCAGTGCTTGGGAACGGAAACAGCAGTCAACAGATAGAGGGGATTCTTCCAAAAAAAGATACAAAAGAGTAATAAAATTGTTAGATATGGGTCAGCCAGATAGCTCAGTGGATATAAGCACCTACTTAGACAGAGGCAGGGGCCAATGTTCAGTCCCCGGTGTGATGTGCTGTCCTGGCCCCCAGGGCATGCTGAGAAGTTGATTGAGACTGGGCATGATAGTGCAGGCTTGTAATCCCAGCACTTGGGAGTCTGTAAGGCAGAGAATCACTAGTAGTCTAATATGTTTAGTGAGAACCTATCGGCCCTGTACCAAATATAATTAAAAAATAGAAATAATATAGAGTTTCACTAAACAAAGTAATATGAATTCAATAAAATTTGTCAAGTTACCTAGTGTAATCTTCAATGCACTTGTTCAGATCACCAGATATGTGCATGAAAAATTGAAAGAAAAAAGAAAAAGAAAAAAATAAGTTATGAGAAATTGAGAGGAAGAGAAAAAAAGATAAAGAAAGAGGAAATCCCCCCCCCAAAAAAAATCAAGCATCAACGACTCCTTTTCCTATACCTGCAGAGCAAACCTGCCTTCCTCATGGAGACAGTAAAGCAAAACTGGTCAAGTAGATAGTAGATACCCAAGGGCATGGGCACAAAGAACCCTTCAAGGGCAGTGTTCTTAGTACCTACTTGCTCCAACTAGGAACCAAATCCTAGAATTTGCACCATTCCTCCAAAGTACATCTTTGGACCATTGGTGCACTTATGGGACATCCTAGATTCAAATTTTGTCACACTCCTCAAATACTAAATTCTGGGTGGCAGTCCTTCTCTTGTTCTCTTTAAAACTTTGTCAGGCCTTTGTCAGGCTTTATACCCTGAGAAAGCACATGATATTGACTAACTTCTTTGTGGTAGATTCTGTTTCTTCTCATTGAAATGGCCTTTATTTATGCTTATGGACGGAAGACAGAATCAGTGGAGGACATTCCAAATGACACTTACTTCAGCAGCTTAGAAAAGAGAAGAGCGCCAGGCGTGGTGGCGCACGCCTGTAATCCCAGCACTTGGGAGGCTGAGGCAGGAGGATTGGTGCGAGTTCGAGACCAGCCTGGGCTACAAAAGTGAGCTCAGGACCAGCCTCAACTGCATAGCGAGACCCTGTCTCAAAAAAGACAAAAAAAAAAAAAAAAGAAAAGAGAAGAGCAAATGACACACATAATTCTTCTGTCTGACCAAGAGCTTAGACTGCTGAGTTTTACAAAATACTGTATAATGAGAATTCTAAAGATTTTCTTTATATAAGAAGGAATTAGTATTAGGAAGGTATAGCATAAAGTGAAAGGAAGTCTATTTTCAAAGGGATAACACTTCACCCACCATAGCTTTTTTATATTTAAATAACTTAACTGTAGTGTCCCGGTGTGATCAGGGAAACCTGGCTTTACTCTTACACTTAAGTCAGACACAAAAGCAGCATTATGCATAGAGTGCAGTGTGCCCAAGTGCAGTTAGAATACCTCTCCTGCATGGCATTGCATGGATTTTTATGCACTCAGAATTTCTATAGATCTATGAAGTCAATTTAATTTTCTGAGTATAGATTTCTTATTTGTAAATTTCAAGGTTCAATTACACTGCTATGAGCACTTTTTCCCGTAGAAGAATTTATAATAAAATATGTGTTATGATCATTAACCCTGATATATCAATTTAATTGGATGAAGAAGGTCCTAGAAGTTCAGCAAGCTTCCAGATGTGCCTGGCAGCGTGGCCTTCAGCACATGAATAGTCCATCTAACGTCCCTGTGTGGCACTGTTGACCTGTGTTGCTTCCTGGCTCCTTTGAGGTGAACAGCTTTTCTTCACCTTACACTTCCATCATGATTTTCTGCCTTGGACCACTTTATCATATACTGAAATCATGCAGAAAATTAAATCTGCCCTATGAACCTCTGAGGGCTGGATATCATGTATTAGTAAAACAAGGAAGTCAGCTAATGTTGGGGTGGCAGAACTGTTGTTACAAGTGTGGCTATATCTAACCACATAGATTAGAAACTGGTTTGTGGAGAACTGTGGAAAGGCTTATAAAAGTAGGTTAGAGGATCCTGAAAATGTTATAAATAGAGACTGAGAGATGATTCTAGTCAGAAGCAAAGAAAGGCACCATACTGATGTCAACAGAAAAATTGACAGTCAGGCTCAAGAAGTTCCAGGTGAGAAAAAGAACTCTATTGGTAGTTGGAGTAGAGGCCATAGATATTACACATTGTGAGAACATGTGTTCACATTTTGTGCATGACTCAAATATTTGTAATAGACTGCAATTAAGTGTAGTGGACTAAATAATCTGTGTCACTGAATTTGAAATTATGTCATCTTTTTCTCTAAAGGTTCACCTCTAAGAGTTTACTGTGAGTGTCAGATAAGAGTTGGAGTTGAAATAAAAAAAAAACTGTATGAATTGTTCGGATTTTTCACTTGGGATTATTATATTTCTGATTATTTTCAGGGTAACTGTACTATATAAAGTAGTGCTGCTTTTTTATTTGTACATTAAACATGATTTAAGGAACTCTGTTTGGGTTTGTAGTTGACCAGGATTCGAATGGAGCCATTCACCTTGAAGTGTCAGCTTCTTTGGATTAATAGACAGCACATTGGTTTCAGTTGGCCCTGGGCACTCCTTTGTGGGTTCCTGGAGGCATGCATCTGGGTGCATGCATAGCCTTGGCCCATTCCCTCCTGGTGTCACTCCTTGCTCTGCCTCTTGCCTGCTATCAGGTGAGCGGTTTTCTCCACCGTGGCATTGACCTCAGCTAGCAGTGTGCTTGGTCACCCCAAAAGCTGGAGCAACATGAACCTGTGCTTTCAGTTGTGAATGTTGGGTACTGTATTATACTGTCTAATACATGCATGATACGACCATTGCTGCCTATCTGCAGAAGACCAGTCCCACATCCCTGTGATCACTAACGTCTATACATGCTCAAATCTCTCATGTAAAATGACAGCATTTAAATGTGACATATTTATGTCCTTTAATATGCTTTAAATCATTTATCAATTGCTTCTAATACCTAATATAATGTAACTGCTATGAAAGTCGTTGCCATAGTACATTGCTTAGGGTATAATAAGAAGAAAACCATCTGTACATGTTAAATACAAATAAGATTTTTTTTCCAGATATGTTCGTTTTGTGCTTGGTTGAATCAAAAAATGCATAAAGGAAGGGTAAACTCTATTTTGCTCTTCCAAAAAAAGCAAAAGCCCACTGTGAATTAATTACATAGTATATTCTAAAGTGTGAAAATTTCTATAGGTAGGTCTTCTTTAAAGTATATGCTCCTAACAAAAAAATGAAAGAAAAGAAAAAGAAAAAAAAAATAAAGTATATGCTTCTAACTTACATGAAGTCATCCGACACAACTAAATTTCAATTGAAAGGAAAGTGTATATAATATAAAGTTTTGGCATTATCCATTTTTTTTGACTCAAGAAGAAAAATAATTGGTAGTCCAATTACTTCAGTATAGAAAATTCGCATGGTGCACGAACCCTCATTAGCATTTCTAAAGTCAACAGAATTCAACTTTGTTCCCCAGATCTCACTCTCCTGGTTTAGTAAGGGATATCCACTTCTCCTTCTTCTTACTATCATTATTCTTTTTTATTATTATTATCATTCTAAATTTTTCTCTCTGAGCTCTCTATTCAAATGTTAAGTGTGGCAATTGACTCAAATAAAATCCTGAGTAGATGATCTTACAACATCCAGTATTCCCTAAATATGAAGCTACAAACGGATAACGCTACCTGAATTGCAGTAGAGGGGGCATTAATTTGCTAAACACAATTCACATTTCTAAACATAACTCACATTCAAGACTCCTTTAGTGCAGGAGCTTTTGCACTCAAATCCTTCTTTTACGAGACTATTCTGAAAAAAGTGTCTGTCTCTTTATTCCATGTAGAAATATTGCACAACGGATTTAGAAGAACCTGTTAGCTTTGTTTAGTTGTTACTCGCAACATATTGCAATACTGATGGTCTTTCATTTGGAATGCAGATTTCCCTGCTACCCAAATTCAGAACCAGAAGCACTTAAGCTAAAATATTTTTTCCCTAACTGCAAAGAAAACATTTCATCTCTGTGAATATTAATGTGTAACACTGCTCTTTCAATTTTCTTTTATTTCTTAGCTCTACTCTTTCAAATTCCTCAGGCTCTGTCTTAAAATAGTTTACCCACTTCTGCTTGTATATTCTAATAACATAGTGAGGAAATAGGAAAGCAATTCCTGAAGGTTTGGATTTATTTCAGAAAGTGCCAGAAGCTTCATGTTTCCTTGAGATTTAGTGAAAGATTTTTCTGGCAAGAGTCAGTTTTGGATGGTTTCTCCAGTCTCTTTCCTGATTTTTAAAACTTGTGAAAATGTATCTCAGCCCTTGAATGGAGTATCAAGTGGTGGAGTCCATGCCTGAGAGGACACCAGAGGAATGACATGACTAGGACAAAAATATAACAAAGGTTTTCTTTCACTCAACAAATCATTTTGCCAAACTCCCATGAATGCCACCATATAAATCTCACAGGATCACATGACAAAAGCACAGCATTTATAAAGTCTCTACTTTCAGGAAGTTCTGATGATAGTGGAAATTATCTCCTTAGATGGCAATTAATCTTGTCTACATTAACTTACAGTTCTTAATAGCAAAATTCCATGAAGGAATCACTGAGACCCTCTATCTTCATCGGTTACTCTTTCAACTCCATTGCAGCGAGTCTCAAGGGTGATATCAAGTTTACCAAAGCCAAATTTTATCACATTGTCAAATGTAATAATCGAATGACTGTTTTCTCAGTTTTTATCTTCTAAAGTATGCAGCAGCATTTAAATAATTTATTACCTCCTTTTCCTTGGTATGACATCTTTTATGAATACAAGCTTTAGTCAATTATCTGTCATCTGTCTGTCTATCATCTATCTACCATCCATCTAGCTGGCTATCGCTGTCTTATCCACTTGTCTTTTGGCCTCTTTTGGCCACTCTCTTTCTCTCTCTCCCATTGTTCAGTCTTCTCTGTCCCCTTGGTTATTGCTCCATCACATGTCTGACCTATACATGTAGGCATATTCAAGACTCAGTTTTTCAACGGAATTCATTCTATACTCTCTTCCCATAAGATTCCTTCCAGTTCCATTGCTTAATTGTCATACATAAATGACATCTAACAATTGATCTTCAATCTTAATAACACTGTTAAGGTGATTTTAAGACGTATTTCAAGTAAAATATATTTATGTCACTGGTTATAATGTTTTCATTTCTTCGGGGAAAATACCCAGAAGGGAAACACCTGAGTCCAATGAAACTTCTACTCCTAGTTTTTTGAGGAATTTTCACACTGATTTCCACAGAAATGGAGGCTTGTATTCACACCATTATGTCGGGAAATCTCTATTTTATCTCCTTCCTTCCTGACAAAATGTTTCTTGTGACATCCATGTGGCTCTCTTGAATTTTTTCTGATCTTGATTTACAGTTATACCATTTTCTCTTGGGATCTCTATGATGCAAGTGACTTCTTCTAACAAGGAGTATGGTCACCAGCCAGCACTTTTTGCTCCATTAAGCTTCTTGTTCTTCTTCTGAATGAATTAATGAATGAAAATAATGCAATCTAACTTCAGTCAAAGGGACATTTATATGGGGCCTGTCACCTATTTAGAAAACTCCCTATGTTACATTACATTGAAGTAAATTTTAAGAAAAGAAACTTAATATATCTTCTTTTATTTCTTTCTTTCCAAGTCCTGAGACAATACTAGTGAGGTTCTTTCTTCATTTACATGGTTCATATATTAATTATCCTGTGTTAACTGTTTAGGCTAAAAAAAAAGCAAAAATGAGTGAAAGCTATTAATCTATGCCTTCAAACCCCTAAGAAATTGCATAAAAGAAGAAAGAGAGAATGAAACATCTTAGACTTAACTTGGGATGGGTATTTACTATTACCCATTGATATTCTAACAAATTTCTAAAAAATGTGATAAAAGCAGAGAGATACAAAAGTTACATATTTTGCTATACAAGTCATGCATAAACTTGCCTTTAACCACCCAGGAGAAAAGTTTAACCACAAGGCATAAAACAGAAATCTGGATTAGAATGATGAGCTATAAGAGACTTAAATCAACAGATTCTAAGATTGCCAGTTTTACCAATAACCTACTGAGATTATTGGACAATGGATTATGTATACAGCTACTTTCTCTTAGCTCAGTGAGAAGAAATTTGATTGTACCAATAATGATTTCAAAAATTATAACACCTACACCCTGGGCTCTATATAACAATATGCATTGTATCAAATATTGAAATGTACTACCAATGGACTTTGAAACTGTAACATTGTTATATATTGTTATTTCTTATTAAAAATAATAATAATAAAGTAAATTTTAAAAAAGAATAAAGAGAGGGCCAGCGAGATAGCTCAGTGATCTAAAGTGCCTGCTTAGGCAAACTTAGGCAACTTCAGGGATGGTGGTTTGATTCCTGTCACCATATGCTGCACCAGCCCCACCCCCAGGGTAGGCTGAGCCTGCCATCATATATATAATAATTTTGCTATGCCTTATATCTAGTTGACCCACCAAAGCCTCATGAAAGCATAGGGCGGGGACTTTTATCCATTGAGACTTGACTCATGAGTCCCTGGGATTATGTGTTTTACATACTGATAAGATTATCGGTCTGAGTACTGCTGGGAATTATAGGTGTGGCCTGAGGTGGATAGGCTAAGGTAGAGATCTGATATAATTTAAAGAGAGACAGAGAGACAGACTTACGCTGTTGCTCTCTGCTCCCCTGGTTGTTCCATTGTCTCTGTCACCATTGCTGCTGTTCTGCCACCATGAACTGCTGCTCTCTGCCACGTGCCACTTAGCCTTGGAGCAGGACAATATGGACTGAAACCTCCAGTAATTTTGAACTAAATAAACCTTTCCTTCCTTCATTTTGAGTGTTAAGTATTTGTCCCAGCAACAAGTAAAAAGTAACTAAGATATTATACATATAGTAAGTAAATAATAAATATATAAGCAAACAAATAAATAAATAAAATAGAGAAGGGGTCTTTTCACCTTTGGTCTACTCTGCAAAACTTTGATTCTATGTTGACTCCAGTGCATGCACTGAGTTCATCTCAATGTTTTGAAATGGAAGTGAAAAAGAGGTCCAAGTATATCACAGAAAATATTTAACTTTATCTTCAGATTTTGACTGTGTATTCTGTTTATGTCATGCATGATGGCTTCAGCTTGTAATCTCAGCACTCAGGAGTCTAAGACAGAATGATTCCCATGAGTTTGAGGCCACCCTGGGCTATTTGGTGAGTTTATGGGTAGCCTGAACTATAATACTGAGACATGGTCTCAAAAAAAAAAAAAATCAGAAATACGAATATTGCTAATGCTGAGCCTGAGTGCACCTAAGAGACTGCTATTCTTAATATTGAAAATTAAATGCAACATATTTGAAAGCAAAGCACACATATATCAGCATCTCTCAGCTTGGCAAGATGCTCTTCTTGTCAGTAATAATCACAACTCTTAGTTTCAAATAAGCTTATTTAGTTTAGATGGCAGAAATACCTTAAGGTCCAAGGGATTGTTCATCTTACCTTACTATAAACAACATGATTCTAAAGACGATTGTTTTGTAGTTTTCCTTGTGAACAAACAAAGACCCCAGCACGTGACAAACCATCTGACTTCAGAATTAGAAAACACTTGGAAATTATCCAATCAAAACTTGGTAGAGCACTTGTCTTGCAGAGGCAGAGTCCTGTATTCTATCCCTAACACTAAAAAGCAAATAGCAAAACAAATGAAACTTGTAAGAATTTTATTGACTATTTTATACTATTTTCTCTACACAATTTTCCTAATGTCATTTATCTGCTGTTTGATTGCTTTGAAAGAATATGAAGACCAAAACACAGAGGTATATGTGCACAGCCCTTTATTCACTATATATTGACCATTTGGAAATTAATTGTTGTATGATTTTCATCTTGTTATTTTCTGTCCAAATATAGTTACACAGGGAGAACCTTGCTTATACAGAGCTTAATTGAATCTTGGAGTCCTCAGAACTTAGTCCTTGTTCTACATTCATTAAAATTGCTTTTAACACTTGATTTCAGAAACTTTTAAGTAGTGATAGATTAATAAACAAAAGAAAGGACTGAAATGACTAATTAAACCTATAGTTGAGATCAATTCACAGGTACAAGCATCATAAATGCAGAAGCTGACAATTCCAGCATGAAACAGTTAATTCATGCTGGTTGATTTATAGGTTTAGCTTTATTGCTTTAAAGGTATTTTAACTTCCTGTCATCTTAATACAGATAAAGAAAAATTTCCTCACAAATTCCCCAGTTTGTCCATTTTGATACAGGTGTTTTCTTCCTTTTTAGCTTCGTATGTTAAACATTAAAACCATTCTTCCAGTATGCAAGAGCATCTAATTAAGGCATCCAAATGTTGTACAGTTCTATTTTTTAAGAAATCAACTGGGGCATGAGTAATAGGTTATATGTACTCTGGGATTTTGTATAATGGGAACATATGTAAGTCAGTGGCAAGGGAAATGCAGATCACTCGGTTGGATTCTGCAGTGGGGAGCCCCGAACATATGTCTAAAGCTGATTTATCTGTTCTTCGTATTGTCAGTTAAACATTCAAATATTTAAACATTAAACATAGAAAAAAATTATTTGGGCCAGATTTGGCTTCAAGAGTTCCCAGCTATTATTGAGCCTTCCTCCGTGCAGAAATGCAAAGAAAACCAAAGATCAGTAGCAACAGCAAAGCAACTTTGGCAGTTTGCATTACAGGATTTGGGGACCGCAAAGATGAATTGTAGAAGCATGGCAGTTGCATGGGCTAAACAAATTTGTGTTTGAAATTGAACGCACAGAGCGTTTTTCATGAATAGAAGTGTCAGATAAAGAGTATACAGTTCTGCAGGACACAATAAAATCTTACCTGAATGATGGCTACCATTAAATTTTAGATCCTTTTTCATGGAGTCCTAAATGTCCTAGAAGAATAGTGTTTCTGCTCTTGCTAACTTTGGTGCTGGGGTCCTCATCATGAACGGTCGTGCTTTGCACTAACTTTTCATTAGGAATAGCGAACCTGTTGCATGACAACGCTGACATTTTTGCAAGAAGAAAAAAGTAATGGTGACAGTGCTCATGCGTGTTTAAGCATCTTTTCTAGACTCTAACGTTCTGAAAATGACAGTTTAACTTTGAAAAATACATGGATTCTAGAATAAGACCAGCTACTCAGATCCCATGGCCACAGGTTGCTTCAGAGCTTGAAATCCTTGTGTGTGTGAGATCACAGAAAGAATACTGATGCATGGCGGGATTTCATTGTCTCATAACTAAAATATGAATTGCAATAACTAATTTAAATAAATTACCACAGAACCTTTAACAAAACAAATATAAATAAAGAATTTTGTTATTGTTATCGATCTGTGTATTACTTTCCATTTCTTTTTCTCTGCTTTTTTTTTTTTTTTTGGACAGGGGGCAAGTGGAGTCTCACTACACAGATTGGACTCATAGCGATTCTCCTATTTTCAGCTTCCGAAGCTTTGGGATTACAGGCATGCATTACCACACCCAGTCGCAATTGCTGTCTCAGGGTGCCTCAGGGGCAGGGCTAGCAGCTCAAGTACCTATGTTATAGAGTAATGTATCACTAAGCTTCTCTTCTGGAGGGTTAAGAACTTAAGTTTTCAGACGAAAAAATTACAGAAAAAGAAGGGTTATAAGGATAGACAATATGTTGTCCCTAGGCCTTCAAGGTCAGTGAAGACTCTGAGCATAAGAGAGCCTGTACTACAATATCCTATAACTCAGTGATGTCCCAAATTTTCTATTCAAGGCGATTACGGGGTCACAGAGGAAAGGGATAGATGAGGTGCAGTGTGCCTAGGGAGAGTCACCTAGAGAGAAAACATTCTCTCATGCTTTCATAGACAGCAAACTGGTCGAGCAATGGCCATGACTCATCCAGGTGGCTGACACTGACAAAAGTTCTACAAAATGCTGTATGTGGTTTCAAGGCAAATCCTGAGGGGAGTTGGCTGAACTTGTCAGATACAAAAGGTACATGTTTTGTTACATAGGTCTTGCTTTAACTTGGCCTTAACCACCCAGCAGAAAAGTTTACCCATGAGGCATAAAAGTAAAGCCACTGGGGATTGAAATCTCCCCGCTTCACTTTGCCTAAGTAGATGCTTTAATCTGCTGAGCTGTCTGACCAGCTCTCCAGTTCTTTTTCATGAAGAAGCACTCAATGACAGAAGAACCAGTGGTCTCTACAACCTCCAAGAAGTCCTCAGTAGCTGGAGTACTACCAGTGTTAGGACATGTATCTAGTGCTCCAAAATTATATTAAAATATAATGATGCTAATAACATTAAAATTATACTTTAAAACAATGATTTTTAATTTTAAAATATTAAAATTATAGTAACATCTAAAAACAGCAAAAAGCTATTTCTACATAATAAGCAAAATCCATTTTCTCTAGGCCATAGCATGGAGAAATATTTGAAAATGTACCAGCATTTCTGACTTTTGGTAAAGAACACATTTTGCCTTATCAGAAATCAGCAGAGGAAAAGAAGTGGGCCTTAGGAGTAAGTTCTGCAAATCTAGGTAAATTAATAAAACACTGAGTATTTATTTGACCAGGGAGTAGCAGAAATATCAAAACAGCCCATACGCAAAGACAATACCACAGACTATGTCCCACACTAGGGTTGACCATTGTCTCTCAAGTAGAAAGTAAATGTCTTAGGAACAATCCATAGTCTTCTCCCTGACAGTTGGAGTATGTACATTACTTTTTTTAAACTGACAGTTTCTCAAAAGTTCAGGGTAAGAGATACTTGCTTTCACTGGCTGGAGTGCTAATCATTACCCAGTTTTGGAGAGAATCCAAGACAATAAATTAGACAGGGCTATCAGCTATGGTTGACTTGTAATGCTGAGCTGGGAGATTAAAAACAAACATGCAAAAATAACCTTGAATCTATTAGATAGGAAATAAACTTAAAAACCAAATGAAGTGAGCTCCAAGTGGAAAGCCTGATTAAGAAAGTGATAAAGAGATAGCTGTGGAAGGAAAGCAATATGCAGCTTCATAAAAAAAAATAGATATATATTCGCCACAAAATTGCATCAAATCATTACCTTTCCATATATATCATACATATGCTTTAACTCTCTGTCTATTATATATATATATATACATATATACATATACACATATATACATATATACATATACACATATATACATATATACATATATATGCTCTTCCCTTAAAGAAAATAAATCTAAGGGGAAGAACACATATATAAAAATAATAATGAAATATATTAGAGTCCATAAATTAGAAATGACTGAGGTGTCACAGAAAAATCATTATATAATTAAATCAATTGTTGCTTATACAAGATGAGATATTGGGTGTGCATATTTAAGAATAAGCCGTGCACAAAGCTGCCAGGAAGTTCCTATAAAGTATCAGAAGAGCATGTACAAAAATGTCCCATTCACAGGGAGTGCTCATGACAACGATACAGGTGAACTATAAATGAGGGAAGCTTTGTATGAAGCTAACGTGGACAAACGGGATGAAATAGGAGGCAGACAGTGGTTTATGCAACAGTCCAGAAACTTTATTTTTTTATTTTTTTTATTTTTTATTTATTTATTTTTTTATTTTTTTTGGCTTTTTGAGACAGGGTCTTGCTATGTAGTTCAGTCTGGCCTTCAGCTCATTTTTGTAGCCCAGGCTGGTCTTGAACTCACAGTGATCCTCCTGCCTCAGCCTCCCAAGTGTTGGGATTATAGGCATATGCCTGTAATCGCCCGGCTAGTCCAGAAACTTTAGCTAGACATTCACAGAATGGAAGTGGAAAATATCAGGATATGTTTGGAGACTTAAAAATGAGATGCTAGACTTCTTGAAGTTATAGTCCTGTCTTGCTTTGCCAGGATAAAGTATACCATTTGTCAGTGCATAGATGAGTTGACAATATGTAAGGTACAAAGACATAACCACTATGAAGAAAGGAATCATTATGCTCCAGATGGCAAATTTAGGAAGAAAACCAAAATCTCTAAGTAGGAGCTCTAATTCCTACAGAAGATATAAATGCATGCTGCTAATAAATGTTTGGAGGAATTGGGAAAATAGCAGCTTAGGAAAATGGAACATAGGAAAAACCAAACAAATAAAGGTAACAAATGAGAGTATTAATTTCTACTACATTAAATTATGTAACTTACATATTTTATAGGACTGAAAATACCCAGGATATTTCAAGTATTAACTAAACAATAAAATTCAAAGTGGAGCTCAGGAGATTAAAGTGCCTGCTTAGGCAGACACAAGGGCCAGGGGTTTCATCACTAGCTTGCAGCACTGGCCCCACCCCTGGGACGTACTGATTGATTGACACTGGGCATGGTGGTGCAGGCCTGTAATCCCCGTGCTTGGGAGGCTGAAAACAGGAAAATCGCTACGCATCCTACCTGTGTAGTGAGACCCTGCAGACGCTGTACAAAATATGTCAAGAAACAAAATGGAAACAAAATAATGAATTTTATAGATCCCAAAAGCAACAGGAACTAAATATCCTTTGAACATCCTCTGGATGTGAGAGTGGATATGTAGCAATTTATATGTTACTTCTTTTAACTCAAAAAAGTCTTAAAAGAAACAACATCACCCAAGTCATTGTAAATTAAAATGACAGCAAAACAGAAACAAGACAGTAACAGAAAAGTTTGACTGACCTTGTCAGGTACAAAAGTTACTTTTTCTAAAGCCAGGCCATAGTAGCAGCACTTGGGAGGCTGAGGCAGGAGGATCAGTGTGAGTTTGAGACTAGCCTGGGCTACAAAACGTGAGATCAAGGCCAGCCTGAACTGCAAAGCAAGACCCTGTCTCAAAAAAAAAAAAACAAACCAAATATTACATTTTTAATTATATAGGTCTTGCTTTACCTTAGTCTTAAACATCCAGCACAAAAGTATTACCATGAAGTATAAAAAGTAATGCCATATTAATATGCTGAGCTATAAAAGGCTCAAGTCAATAACTTCTGACAATTGCCAGTTTGTTAACCCCTTATTTTTATAATATTACATATATGGTCTGACTATAAGAGCACATAGATAATGATTATGCATATAAAGTGTATTAATACATATTCTTAGTATACAGAGAAAAAGAACAGGAAAAATTTATAAGAAGGATTTCAACTTTAGCTACCTGAAGTACTTTATAAGTTGATAGAAGTACAGTATAGTGATATTTTTCTGAGAGGTATGCATATATTTTTTACTATATTTTTGTGTGTATGTGGCAGGTCAATTTTCTTTAAGTTAACACAAGGCAACTAATACAAGCTTTGACTATGAATTGGAGGTAGAAATTAGTGAAAAGAAACTTAGACTGAACATTGTAACAAGGGTCCACTGAACACCTGATGAGTCAAATGGTTTAGCATTTGTGTAAACAGACATAGGATTTGAAAATACCTTGTTGGTGTAATAAAGACTGCAAGTGATGTCCGCAGGGAATGAGTTACAACGATAGTGACAAAACTGAAACAGAAAACTGAAATGTAACCTTAGAAATCAAATTGCATTATGGGAATGCCTTAGAATGTCAGAACCTTAGAAAAGAACTTCCCCTGAATCCCATGGAATGAACACAAGACAGACAAATGTAATGAAGAGATGGGATTCCAGAAAAGGAGCAGCAGATCACAAAGGAAAGCCATCCACCAAATGCATGAAAAATTTAATATATGCACAAGTGTTTAAGTGTACATGTATCCAAAAACTTTTACTATGGATGAAAGTCATGTAACAAAATTATCCACTTAAAAATATACTATATACTACTAATAATGAGTACATTCACAATATTGTGCAGTCATAATTAAATTTTAGTTCATTTCATCACTTAAGAAACTCATATGCATTTTCATTACTTCCTGTTTGAAAAACTCTATCCCTGGGGCTGGTGAGATAGCTGAGAAGACTAAAGAACCTGCTTAGGCAAGAGCAGGAAGGGCAGTCCAATCCCCAGCACCACATGTCGTATCAGCTCCAACCTCAGGGCAGGTTGAGCTGACCAAAGCGTCCAGCCTTGCTGGTGCCCACCTATAACACCAGCATTGGGGAGGCTGAAAACAGGGGGATCACTGAGTCTGAGCTGTGTAGCAAGACTCTGTATCAACCAAATACATTAAAAACAAGAACAAAACTCAATCCCTGCCAATACGTTTTCTGCCAGTATGTATTTACCTAATGTGAGATTCTTTTTTTTTTTCATGTGTGACATCTCATTTATTTCTCACAGTGACTGCAAGAGATAGGAGTTTTATACTTAGTTTTAAAGATGAGAATGTTGGCTTAGAAAACTGCATACACATGCTGAAATTTGATATAAAGTTTTACAGCCAGAACTGAGATGTGAACTTAAGTCCCTCTACCGTTAAAACTCATGTACATGAGAGTGATCAAAAACTATGGTGAGCTGGGCATGGTGGTGCACGCCTGTAACACCAGCACTTGGGAGGCTGAGGCACGAGAATCACTGCGAGTTCGAGACAAGCCTGGGCTACAAAAGTGAGCTCAGGGCCAGCCTGAACTGCATACCAAAACGCTGTCTCAAAAAGACAAAAAAAAAAACAACTATGATGAACAAGATTTTTAAAAATACAGTAAAAGAAACATTGTTACTAATTCCTCAAAATACCTTCCCTATTTAACATGCACTACACAACAGTCTTTCACTTATATCCCCCTTTTTTCTTTTGTTTTATCAGAGATGGGTGTTCCATTGTTGTTAGAGAAACTGTATTTAGAGAAGTCTTTAAAGGACCCTTTCATACTTGATGCCAGTTCTAATATTGCAGGTACTTGAGTTCAGCAAAATTATCCAATAGAGTCCTATAGTCCACAATAGCAGTGGGTTATCAGCAGAACTGGCAATGTCAGAAGAGGTTGACGTGAGCCTTCTATGACTCAGCATATTAATGCGGCTTTACTTTTCATGCCTCATGGTTATCCTTTTTGCGTGGATGGTGAAGACCAAGTTAGAAGAAATAAAAATGGAAAAGCATATCACAGTTGAATGGAAATCAAGAACTTAAGGATTCAATAATAAAGGGACAACAAGCAGAAAACTTAAGAAACACGGCAGGGACAAAACAATGTACTTAAATACACAGGATGAATTAGGCAACTGTCCTATGAATCTCCAACAGGTTTCTGACACTCAGAGTAGCAATGTGTAAGACTAAAACCATGCTTAGAATGCCTGTCATTCTGATCTTTTAGATGTGTGCTGCTTCTAATGTAATTTCAATTATTGCTATACTCTGTCTCAAGTAAATGTTTGCTTCCAAAGACAACAAAAACAAGGCAATTAAAGAGAACACGAGACAAGGAAAAATGTCATAGAATTGATCTGTTACATTTTAGTATATGCTTAGATTTCTAAATTTCCTTTTAAAAAAGTGTAACAGTTTTTTTATCACAGTCTATAGGGAGTTATTAGAATATCAATGACTGATGGAAAATACTAGTTCCATGTTAAGTTTAAGGCAGTTGATATTCAGAAAGACAGCAACGTTAAGCTCAAGTATCTATGTTATAGAATAATAGTATCCGTAAGCTTCTTTTCTGAAGGGCTAAGAACTTAAGTTTGCAGACCACAATATAGAGAAAAGGAAGGGCTGCAAGACAGCCAATATTTTGGCCCTAGCCCTTCAAGGTCAATGAAGACTCAGGACATAAAAGAACCTGTACTGTAACATCCTACAACTCAGTGATGTCCCAAATTTTCTGTTCAAAGAGATTATGGGGCCACAGAGGAAAGGGATTGATGAGGTACAGTGTGCCTAAGGAAAGTCACCTAGAGAGAAAATATTCTCTCGGGCTTTCACAGAGAGCAAACTGGTCAGGCAATGGCTGTGACTTATCCAGATGGCTGACCTGGACAAAAGGTCTATAAAATGCTGTACATGGCTTTAAGATAAATCCTGAGGGGATTGAATGATCTTTTCAGATACGAAAGTTACATGTCTTGTTATGTAGGTCTTGCTTTAACTTCACCTTAACCATGCAGCCGAAAAGTATAGCCATGAGGCATAAAAAGTAAAGCCAGATTAGTATGCTGAGCTGTAAAAGGCTCAAGTCAACAGCTTCCGACATTGCCACTTTTGCTGATAATCCACTATTATTATGGAATATTGGACTATGTATACAACTACTTTCTGTCAGTTCAATGAAAATATTTGTACCAATCGTGTTTAGAAAAGTTGTGATGTCTGTATCTTACATTCAGAACAACTATTATGAAGACAACAGTGTTCATTGTATTAATATTAAAACATGAAGAAAATAAAAAGAAAAAGATCAAATTAAGGGGACCTGCAGATTGGCACACTTGTTTAAGTGTCTGCTCAGGTAAATGCAATCAGTTGCAGATCACCTGGGTTCATGCCTTGAGGGCATCATCAGATAGACCAAAACAAGCAAACCAAAAAAAAGTCTCAATTTTAGCCAGGGATGGTGGCACACACCTGTAATCCCAGTAGTTGGGAGGCTGAGGCAAGAGGATCAATATGAGTCGAGACCAGCCTGGGCTACAAAAGTGAGCTCAAGGCCAGACTGAACTACATAGTGAGACCATCTCAAAAAAAAAAAGAAAGAAAGAAAGAAAGAAAGAAAGAAAGAAAGAAAGAAAGAAAGAAAGAAAGAAAGAAAGAAAAGAAAAGACAAAAAAGACCAAGTTAAAGGTAGATGTATATAACTAAAAATATAAAAGCATAACTTTTACATCTGACAAGGTCAGTGAAATTATTAACAAAAATATACCACCTTATATTCTTAGTTTTTGGGGTTTTGTTTGTTTGTTTGTTTTTGTGTAGCGCAGACTTTGGATGCTCTTTCATTACGATGTACACATGAGCACACCATTACCTTTTATGGGTAAATAACACAGTAGTGAAGATTTCAAAATCCACTTTTAGCCATTAAGTTGTTTTTGTTTGTTTGTTTGTTTGTTTGTTTGTTTTGAGTTGGCTCAGCCCAGTCTAGGGGCAGGGCTAGCACGGCCTGTAGTGCTGGGGATTGAACTGCAATCCTGGCGCTGGCCTAAGTTTGCCTAAGCAGGCGCTTTAGCCCACCGAGCTTTCTCGTCAGCCCTTAACTATTACATTTTTCTTTTATTCTTATTATTTTGGGTCCGCTTTCCTACCTATTGCATAACCAAGTTGCCATGGTTATTTTGCATCTGGAACTTAGTAGCTTTCACACAGTTTTATTTCTACTTTGAAATTTTAGGCCCTTTCATCACATTGCTCAGCACTCCCCTCTCTCCTGGATGATTTTTGGGCATTAAATATTGATACAACACCTCCAAATGCTTTCTCACACATATAAAATAACAGCTTAATTATTTAATATTTCACCAAATCTTTACAATGCCTTCCAAATATCTTTTTTCATATTTAATGGGAAATGATACAAAATTCATACCTTATTGACTTGTTTCTTTCGGGTGTAGTAAATCATCCTCTGCCTCTTGAAATGCATTGTATTTTTAGCAAAAATGGCCCATTTAATTCTTTGTAACAGGTTTACTTCTGTAAAAGTTACAAGATGAAACTGATTATAATAGGGTTGGCTCGAAAATCTGACTTAGCTATGAAAAACTTGGCTGATAAAGAGATGTATGTGTACAACATGGGTGCTGCTTAAAGGAAACACAAAGAACAGGACACCTGCCTAATAGGACACATACAAAAGAGGACATCACTCGCACGAGGGACGGGATGCAAAAGGAAAAACAGCCTGGAGATTTGCAGGCAGAGGACAGCATTCATGAGCTGAGGCAGGCACTGGTCGGCCTTGCATCTAAGCTGAAGTAGCCCGCTGATTTGTCAGTCAGAACTCTGCTGTCTATCCACCAACAATGACAAAAATACCAGGATGGCCTCAAACTCGCTAACTCATTGGAATATTTATAAAGAGGTGGCTGTAATACAACATTTTATTCCCTTTTAAAAGGTCACCCCCAGTGCCAGGAGATCAAAAGAACAAAATCAAAAAAAAGAATGACTGAGATGGATAGGTTTAGTAAGACATTCTGATTAGTCAGTGGTGAGTGGAGAATTGGAAATATAATTATGAAATCACAAAATAGTAAACTAGGGAAGGGCATAGCTTAAGAATTAACACAAGAGTGAGCATTTAGGTCATGTACAAGAGGTAGGAAAATTGGAAAGGTTGTGCTTCTTGGATGCCATCAAAAACACTTTTGAAAAGAACTGTACTGAGTATATACCACATCAACCTTTGACAATTGTTCACGGATACTTCATTCACTTTCAATACAACTGTGAATTTTCCAATTAAAAACAATTAGTATCTCACATACAAATTTCAACAGAGATGCTTCTACTGTCTTCCTTCCACCACACTTGTAGCTGAACTTAATATCCATGTTCAGTGGGGTGGGGTGTTATACCAGCGCCTGCTTACTTCATTCAGCCTGATTACTTCTGAAAAGGTTTGTTCAACCTTCCTACCACTATGTATTTTTTATGCTGTGCTTCCTTCTGTCTCTTTGATTCTTATTTCTATTAACATTTCTTTGATTTCAGTAACTTGGGAAATACATGTAATGTCAATAGCCAAAGCACGGAATCAGATTGGGCAGAGCAGACGCACAAAAATCAAGATCTTCCTTAGTATTGAGGTTTACTAGTGCACTCAAGAACAGCGATGACCAAGAGCCACAGGTGAACTGAAGGGGAATCTGTTCCTCATCCTTTGATGCTAACATGGATTACATATTTTTAGCCTAAAATGGTATAGCTGTCTAAGTGGAATTTGTGAAGCTGCCTTGCATGGCCGAAATTTTTAAAATTTGAACAGGACAGACCCCTAGAGGACAGGTCTCTTCCATACATCATGAGAAAATGAGCAGGTTGCTGATTGAACGCGTAAGAGAACAGAGCTCTAAACACTGGTATTCAAAAGTTGGAGCGCTGCATACTGCAGGCTGAGATCTCGAACAGCAATGGCTCCCTGTGTCAGTGCATGTAAATCCCCACAAATAAAGGTAGAAGGCAGTCAATAAAATCACACTTTCATGATAAGAGATATTGCTGAAAATGAATCTCACTGCCCAATTCTCTTTCCCCAATATGTGGGGGGAAAACCCGGGGTCCTCTGGGACTCTATAACTTCTGGGCTTCTTGAAAAACCTGTGAATGATAGCTTCTTGTCAACAGTGAATGATCGAGACATTAATTTAAACAGATATCCTGTCATGACATCAGCCAGGGAAATAAAGAAATACAAGAAGCTTATTCTTATCTCTAAACTTTCTTGGAAAACTGATGATCGATGTCTGTTAAGAGATCCATAATTATCTAAGAATTTAATCAGCAGTAAGTCCCTGACTACGGTATTACATATGGTAAAATAACTTAGAATTTCTGAATATTTGATACCAGAATGAGGGCTTGAAACTGTTTCTTCAGGCTTTGGATTATTATCTAAACTGCTTTTTAAAGTCTCTCTGTCTCTGCCTCTGTCTCTCTCTCTCTCTGTGTCTCTCTCTGTCTCTCTTTCTTTCTTTCTCTCTGTCTCTCTTTCTTTCTTTCTCTCTCTCTCTCTCTCTCTCCCCCCCTTCCCTTACTTTATCCACCTCTCATCTCTCTCTCACGCACTATATCTGTCAGCTGCTTCGTAGAATACAACACCACCATCCAGAATTAAAACCAAGAAATACTTTGTATGTCTTGTGATCTCAGGATATTCAGTTTATATCTGAATGTTCTAAGACAGAAACATCATAATAGAAAGGTTGAGAATAGCGATGCATCTCCTTGCATGCTGCCTGGATCAGCAAAGGAGGAGAAAACACTCAAGTGGAAGAGGACCAGGAGCATACAACCACGTATATAGCCCAAGGTCATGTCTCCACGACCCACCCAGACACACACAGACATGTGCTATACTTAAACAGTTTTGTGGCTTACAAGCCAATTAAGTTGACAAAATTAAATTTAATTTTGTCAAAATTAAATCTAATTCTTCTTCTCATGCACATGCCACAGATATATCCCTACACCTTATCTTTTTCTCCAAAGCAATGAGGCATGCTCCTCTATTAACATAACTAAGACACCACTCTCAAGAAACCTCATTAAATGTGAAACTTTCTGTCTTATCTGAAATCACAAGCAATTAATCTCACTAATGTATTTATTTTTTTTCCTGTGAGGTAACTTACAATATTTCCAAAGCCTATAAATATTTTGCTAGTATAAGTAGTTCTGAAAGTGCATAATTTTTATTCTTTTAGTGTTTTTATCATAAGGAGCTAAATATATAAAATAATGAATAATTAATTTAAATAAATAATAACTTTTTAAATATTAATTCAGTCTAAGCAATTCTGGAAAAATATCAATGCTCAGTAATAAAAAGTCTCAGAGTAAAAGCCCAGTCTTCTCCAACAACACTGATTGCCCCTGTTGCCAGAAGTATCTTAAAATAGAAATTGCTTTAAAAAAAATCTAAAACAATTTTAAGCAATCTTTTTCTCTCTGCAAGAGACAAGAGGCAGTCCACACCACTGAAGATCGCTATAGTATCAGTTCAAAGTCTTTCGCTTTTCCTGTCTCAATTGTATGATTTTTGCTATGGTCTGAGTACTTCACCTTTTCTCAGTCATGGTAAAGAAAACTGATCCTTTAATTTCCTGATCAAGCTGTGAAACACCTCATTTACCTCATTTTTTCAGTAAAGATACCTGGTGTTTTTCAAACTAACGCTCTCATACACACAAAAGCAGTAAAAAAGCTATTCAGAAATGGAAGCTTTTAAAGATGATTGGTGGAATAGGTCTGACAGGCTCAGAAATTGTGTTCATTCCCAAGTTTATTTCTTTCCCTCATCTAACGTTCTGACAGAAACATTAAATTCATTTTTTAAAATATTCTAATTGTAGGTACTCGGGCTTATTTTGTGGTCAACTGAGTATTTTTCACTTCAATATATACACCCAGGTTTGGCACACTGTATTACAGTAACCCGCAAAAACCCACAGCGAGGAGGGGGTCTCTCCCCACGTACTTTCTTCAGATAGCAGCTGAATCACTCACATTTCTCCAGGTTCTACTTCTAATCAGTCTTTTTGAATAAGATAACATTTCTCCTTTTATTCTGTACATTCCAGGGATTCCACCAGTTATAATCTTAATTTGAAATAGATTTCTATGATTGCCTACCTGCATACAGGAAGGATAAGAGCATATGTATTTTTAATCAGGCCTTTTTATAAATTTATAGACAGATAGACTGCCATATACTCATGTATGTCGCTATCATCTTGCCCACGAAATTTTAGCATCGCCCTTCAAGATAAAAGTTTTCCCTCCATATTCCCACTTCTTCGCGTATACAATTCATAGATCCCTTATCTCTTGGTAGTAAATTGTCTTCTACCCATGTGTATTGTACTGTACAATTTGTTTCTAATTTTTCCCAGCACATATTCTTACCTTAGTAAATGATCATTCTGCTTAAGTAACATACTGACGAATTTTCAGTTGATTCGCTTGGGAGCCCCCTAACAGAATAAGAAAGCACACTTCTGTCTTTTCCCGAATGGGTCATGGAGTGATAACCTGGGTTCCCTACCTGGTTACTGGGGCCTTCCTCTTTGTCACAGTTTCTCTCCTCTGATGCCCTGCTGTCAAGAACTGAGCTATTTTCCTCAGCTATGCTTTCTAGGTTGGCTTAGCTTTCATCATTATATCCCTCAAAATTTGAAAGTTTTGTTAATCAGGTTTTTGGTTGGGCATTACCCTGTCCATAAGCGCCACTTTCTGCATTTATGTGAACAGTTTCCCAGGTACTGAGTTTATCTGACTGCATTGCTAAAGTTTTGGAAAGGGGGGTAGTGTCAACACCAGTGTGTGCTAGAGTTTGTGTGCAGTTGTGACTCATGCAGGCACGGTTCTAGAGTTTGTGATTAATACATAATTCAAGGCTTGCATTATGGGTGTGAGTGCTTCTGGATTATGAGTGTGAAAGCTACACCCCTGCTGGGGCAGATAGCCTAAAGGCCTATAAGGAAAGGAGAGAAGCTTGCCTTTGCCACTCCTGCCGCTGCTGCCACTGCTGCCGCTGCTGCCACTTTTCCGCCCTTTCGCATTTGCTCTTTGCTGCTTTCCACCGCCACGCACTGCTGACCTCCTCCATGTGCCACCCTGCCTCGGAACCAGCCTATTTATGGACTGAAACCTCCGCAAACTGTGAGCTAAGTAAACCTTTCCTTCCTTAATTCTGGGTAGCGGGTATTTGGTCCCAGAAATAAGAGAAAAGTAACGGAGACAGTAAGATTATTTTTATTATTGCATTTCTGATCAGTTTCAATTTTACTTTAGGAATGACAACTTTTTGTTTCTTTGCTTAACTTCTCTTTTGTAGGGTACTTTCCTTTTTGATGATCATTTTTTCCTGTTTTGGTAAAATATCGTGAGCTTTTGTCATGCAGAGACAGGACAAAAACTTAAAAGTTCTTAATAGTAGTAAAGCTACTATTTTCTTCCATATGATTGGGAATATAGACTTACTTTTGATTCCACTAACTGGCTCAGACTTCAACAGTGCTCTATATTGGAGCTCAACACCATTTCTGTCCCGGTGATGACATGATTGTCATAGGCGCTGTCCTATCTGGGGACACTTTTATTTCCTATTTTACTAGTCACGGAAAAGCCTCCCTTGATTTTCTGTTGAGAAACTAACGTTTTTATTCCTGCATGCTTCTAATTAAATTATTTTATGTTCTGTTGATGGATCTTGTAGTAGCCTTGATTTTATCAATAGTAGACAACAGACTACAATAGTTAGGTAAGTTTAATCAAACACCTCTGGAGCTGGTTTGAAATAAGTTAGCCACTATTTTTCCTGGTCTTTGAATGATAGCCTATTGGCTATTCTCTGAAAGCTGCTACTACCTATATCAGAACAACTCTCAGAATTCTTCTAATCCAATCACCAAATTGTCTCCGAAAATAATTACAACAATAATGACAGGAGGCCAGAGAAAGAAATAGAGTGGTTCCCCCTTGTAGATCCCGATGCCTGCATACATCATCCACTTTTCCTTCACCCTTTGAAAAACAGATATATGCATATTACTTCACATATCATAAGCTTAATAACATAGTAC
The DNA here is from genome assembly GCA_004027025.1 of Myocastor coypus. Lineage (NCBI taxonomy): Eukaryota > Metazoa > Chordata > Mammalia > Rodentia > Myocastoridae > Myocastor > Myocastor coypus. The sequence goes on from PVJA010014311.1 coordinate 25,536, forward strand.
CCAGTCTGCACTATTAAGTAATGTAACAGTTTCTGAACTACTTAAACTAAAGAGATTATTATGAATGTATGAGAAGGATTTTTTTTTTTGTATTAAAAACCATCCTGCTATCAGTTTATTCTGGCCTCTTTTCCTATTGCTTTCTTATTTACTCTTGTGTTGATGATTGCTTTTTGTAATCATAAATATAATTTCCACCAACAATACTTCAAAATTTTAACTATTTTAAAAGAAGTTAGGGGACAGGGAGATAGGTCAGGGTCACAAGTACCTGCTTGACAAGTGCTGGGTACTGAGTTCAATCTCCAGTTCCGAAAAATAAATAAATAAATAAATAAATAAATAAATAAATAAATAAGAATTTAATCTAAATTAATACTTAGAAATCAATTTTTCTCCAGTTGCACTTTCAATAGCTGGTATCAACATTTCCATCTCCTGAAATTTAGGTGAATCTCCCCAACATCAGAAAAATAACAACGAAAAAAATAACACAGTGGAAAAACAGGATTTCAAAAAATGTAAATGACCAGGGGTCGGTGAGAGAAGATAAAGCTACAGATACAAAGGGTCATAAAGGGTCATTTCCTGAATGTTTGCCAGCTATTTTACACCAGAATTCTCTCTCTCTCTCTCTCTCTCTCTCTCTCTCTCTCTCTCTCTCTCTCTCTCTCTCTCTCAATGAGCGAATGAGCAGAACATATTTCTTGAGGGAAAGAAAGCTCCTGTCTGAGCGAGGGACAGGAGGGGCGTCCTGAGTGGGTGTCCCTCGGAAACTGTCTCTTCCAGGGACTTTTATAGAGGAAAACCATGTGGTGGGGCGGGACTAAGGTGGAAAGCATGGAAATTCACTTAGGTGGGCATGAGGTGGGACAAAACTATGGTCAGCCAATCAGGTTACAAACACCATTGCTCAGGTAAAATTGATTATTTCTTAATGCCACAGGCTCTTATGCCTCCAACAGGTGTGACCATCAGAGCCCACAACTATGACGAGGCAACACGCTCAGTGTAGCACTGCTCCCAACGCTTCTGGCAGGAATGCGCATTTTACACACCAAGGATTGCTGTACTCAGAGCCTCCATCTTCACTGCTGCATAAGCAGCACACTCCTGGTGCTGGGACAGTAACCAGGGATGCTCCCACTGTCCACAGCCTCAACTGTGAGGACAACAGATGCCCGCGCATGTGCGTACCTGTTCTGCTGCCACTGGAAACAACGCTAGAGTCACCTTGTGGAAGTTAGCACTGCCCAGAACTCCCAGAATATTTTAAGTAGATTTTTAAATTTTAGTTTTATGTTTTACTTAAATTTTCTATGCTAAGAGCGCCTCTATAAGCTTGTAATATATTCAGAATTAATTTGATCTTTAAATAAATTTGCTTTCCTAGGAAATGATTGAACTTCGATGCCACTCCATTCTTTTTTCACATTTCTTTTTCTGAAAGTGATAAATGTCAAGGTAGGCCTCGTTAACAGAGTAAATAAAATGGATTCTCACATGGGACCATGGCTATAGAAGGTGATGTAAGAAATACTAAGGATTATAGATAAAATAGTTTTTCTCAGAGGGTTTTTTGTAAATAATATTTTTCTCATTTTATAAGCAGAAAAAATTTAATAACTCCTACTTAAAGAAAAAAATCAATGTGTTTTATGAAATATTAATAACACTATGCCAAATAAGTCATGGAGATTTAAAGCACTGAAGCTGAGGTTACACTTTTATTTTTAATACTAGCTGGGGGATGCAGTATAAATAAGAATGTGACAATAACGTGATTAAATAAATATAGTAGACAGAAACCTTCAGGTACTGTCTTACTTAACAATTTCTAGTAACAACCATATATATTTTTAGGGTTTGAAACTTTCTTTTTGACATTATTTAGTATTTATTATTGTAGTATTTATGGAAATACAATAAATATGTACTTCCAGATATTAATTTGAGTTGATATATAATGTCATACTTGGGGTTGTGTAATAGCTCTGCAATATATAGCACTTGCCTGGCAAGCACAATGTCATGAATTTCATTCCTGGTACCAAAAAATAAGTTATATTTTAAGGACAAAATGTGTGGGACACTTACTGTTGCTTTAAATTATCTTGATGATAATATTATTTAAATATATTCAAGCATAAACGAAGTGTAAACCCTTAATGTTATAGCTTTTATATAACCATAAACTAAAACAAATGTATACATTAAATAAAAGAAAAATCACCAACCCAATAAAATCCAAATTAACAACATTTATTTAAAATGTCAGTTGCATTTTTCTGAACTAAATTGTCGTTCACTTTAGAAATATGATGCCGATTGCTATGTGGAAATTGTTTTGAATCAGCATTTCTCTACTTTTCTGGGTCCTTTGAGGACTCAATTTCCCACCACATTCCTCTGTTCATAGAACTGTGGAAACTTTATTTTGCAAAGCATGCTGTGAGTCGATGGGCTTGTGCTTGGCACAAAGTCATCTTGTACTTATTAGCTTTACTTCTTGTCTTTTCTCATTACCCTAAAACAATTAAAGCCATGCATTTGGTGCCAGTGCAGCCATAAACAGGGACAAAATGCTGATTCAGAAGTTACTGGGTATAAGTTGGTCATCAAATAATCTGAATATTTCTGGATATTTTTATATCATTGAAATTAGCAGTCACACACAGACATGTGCATTTAGTTCGATCCGAAGAGTGCTGTATTCTGGTTTCGATTAACAGCTGCAAACTATAAAAGAAATTATGCATAGAAAGATGGAGTGTAGTACTAAATGAACACAAGTCATAGGAAATGTATTTTAACGTAGGAAAGTTGGGGAAGTTGCTTTAACACATATCAGCCAACTAGATAACTCAGAGGATTAAAGCGCCTGCTTAGGCAGATACAAGGGCCAGGGCTCAGTGGCGACTGAGACTGGTATGTTGGCACATGCCTGTAATCCCAGCACTTGGGAGGCTGAGAACAGAGAGATCACTGCAAGTCCGGTCTGTGTAGTGAGACCTTGTAGACCCTGTACTAAATACATAAAAACAAGAATGTTTTCCATATGCCAGCATTTTCTGTATATTATAAGAAATAAACTTTACCATTATCACATAGAATCTTATAGAAAATAGCATGTGTAGATAAGTGATTAATGGTTGAATCTTATCAAGGAAACTGACACTTAGAATAAACCATTGTACACAATGTTAAATATTGTATAAATTGGACAGGACTTCAATGTATGTATGTATGTATGTATGTATGTATGTTATTTTCAGAAATTAGTAAAAGAAGTCATATAAATAATAGTTGATGAGTACATTTACTGAGACATTTATTTTACCCATTGACGAGTCTCTAGGGGAAGGAAAATAGGCACCTATGCTAGTTTTATATTTGACATAGCAAGCAAGGATTAATAATATCTTACCTTTCCACATTTCATTTTTGTTGTCTTCCAGAGTATTTACTACTTTTTATTGATTAGAGCACCTCAAATACAGGTTGTGGAAACCAAGTCTAAATAACCTTAATAGGGGCTGGGGAGATAGCTCCGAGGCACAAGTGCCTGCTGGGCAAGTGCAAGGTCGTGAGTTTGAACCCTGGTCCCAACAAAAAAAAAATAAAATAAATAAAATAAATAAATAAATAAATAAATAACCTTAATAACAGCTGAGCTAAAATAAGGGATACTGAGTCACTTGCAGAATCGAAGTTATACAGAAGAATCCTTCAGCTACAGCACAGTAATGAAATCAAGCAATCTCAGACTATCTAAAGAATAGATTCCCTCACTCTGCTCAACTATAGTTATGTCTATCTTTGACTTATTTTCCTCACTGAAAATTATTCTTGCAAAATTTATCCAAATGTCCTGAACTGAACTTCAATCTTCTGATCCACCTGAAGGCTTACAATAACAAACATTTTATTTGCTCACTGTGAAAATTCCATTTTGCAGAGTATTTAAGGGATTCAGACTTCTTTTCTGTTTGTATTACTACTCAGTCCGCAACATACCCATGTTGGCAATAAGGACCAGCCTTCCATCCATCAGCATGGGTTGAATAAACTAATGTTCAGATAGATGCATGATCTGCTTAGATGTCTGCTTCATTAACAACCCCTCAAAATCTAAGGACATTGAGGAGATATTTCTCATGAAAAGCTCAGGGACAAATTCAAGAGGTAGGAGAAAGTGATGTTAAAATAGTAACAAAAGAAGAAGAAACAAAGAACTATTTTGTTGTTGTTTTGGTTTTTTTGGGTTTTTTGTTTTTTTTAATATTTTTTATTGTTTACATTTAACAATGGTTATATTACATATTTTCATCATCAGATCAGTTTAGATTAACACATATAGGTATATAAGATTGATCAAACAATTAAACATTTACCTTTCTAAATCAACATTACCCCCCCCTTTCTTTTCTTTGAAAGTTGACATATTGCATATTGTCCTCTCAATAGTTCTACAGAGTACAGTATGTGGGCATGACACACCTCCCTATTGATGTTGCTTAGAAAAAGGAAAAAAAAGGAAAAGAACATATTTCTCTTTGGACTAAGAGGAAGCAGATACATACACAGTAGTTCTGCAATTGTAGTGGGCCACCAGTGAAGCTTGTGATGTTGGAGGCTATCGAATCTAAGCCTCCTAAAGCTCATCTCACCAATCTAGCTCTGCGTTCCATGCATTGTAATTAAGCATTTTTTTTTTCTTGCTGGGTGGTCAAGGGCAAGTCGAAGCAAGACCTGTATAACAAAACATCTTTTTTTTTTCTTGTATCTTCCAGGGTCAAATCCCCTCAGGATTAAGTTTGGAACCATAGACAGTACTTTGTAGAACTGTTGTTAGTGTCAGCCTTCGGGACGAGTCACAGCCATTGCTTGGCCAGTTTGCTTTCTGTGAAAGCCTGAGAGAATGTTTTTCTCTGGGTGACTCTCCTTAGACGCACTATAGTTCATTCATCCCTTTCCTCTGAGGTCCCATAATCTCCTTGACCAGAAAATTTGGGACACCTCTGAGTTATAGTATATTACAGCACAGATTCTCTTATATCCTGGGTCTTTATTGACCTTGAAGGGCTAGGGCCAAAATATTGGCTATCCTTATAGCCCTTCTTTTTCTCCAATTTTTGGTCTGTTAACTTACATTGTTAGCCCTCCAGCAGAAAAGCTTTGTGATACTATTACTCTGCAACATAGGTACTTGAGCTCACCATCACTGGCTTTCTGAGTACCAAATATCTTTGACTTAGCTTGGAAATGATATTTTCTGACCATCATTGATATTCTATTAACTTTCCATACAATGTGATATAAGCAGTTACACAATTTTGACACAGATATTTAGAAATTCAAGGAAATACAAAATTGTAGCCTGTCAAGAATAAACCAATTTTGCATTTTATATTTGGTAACATAAACTAATTTGAACATAAACCATGTAATACAGAAACCATTGTTGAATTCATATTACTTCTTTTAGTGAAAATTTGTACATTTCTCATACTTTTTTCTTGCTATTTTTTATTCTTAAAAAAAAAAAGAATAAGAAAGAGTGGCCCATATCTATTACAAAGACCTGCAAATATTTAGAAAAATGGTACCTTATTAGATGTGTTCCTTGCTGTCTTTTGTATAGTTTTTAAGCATATTCTTTTCAATATAGATTAATGTTAATATTACAAAAAAATGAACAATTTCAAAAAAGTGCTACAGCTTCTAAAGAAATTTGACAAAAACATTTTTTTTTTTGTGGGACCAAGGTTCGAACTCACGACCTTGCACTTGCCCAGCAGGCACTTGTGCCTTGGAGCTATCTCCCCATCCCCCAAAAACATTTTTTAAATTAAAAAAATAATAATAATGCAAACAAAACTCTATAAGAAGCAGAAAACAAAGTATTTTTTTAAATTTTGCTTCCTAATCAATGGTGTCCCAAATTTTCTGTTAAAGGAGAAAGAAAGAAAGAAAGAAAGAAAGAAAGAAAGAAAGAAAGAAAGAAAGAAAGAAAGACCAGAACTTTAGGTTTAACTTACAATCAAAGTCTTGCCTTATGAATCAGATGATTGCTGCCTGTGTAGTTGTAAACAAAGATTCAGGGTGCCAAAAAAGTGTGAGCGAGTACACACGTAAGGGTCAGTCTGAGACCAGATGCTCATGTTTGTGGACATGATTTCAGTCAGTGCTTTATATATTGGCTATAATTACTGCAAATTAAAATGCCCCCAAAGGGTAGTAGAGAATCTAAGGAAGAAAAGGAAGGTTAAAAAAAAAAAAAGCAATCACACTTGAAAAGTAAAAGGAAATTGTGGAGAAATTTGAGAGTGGCATTTGTGTGACTTATCTTGTTAATATGTACAGCGTATCAAAATTCACCATCTTGATGATCTTACAGTGAAAAGATTTGTAAAATGAAGCTGGTAGGGGCTGGGGAGATAGCTCAGAGGCACAAGTGCCTGCTGGGCAAGTGCAAGGTCGTGAGTTCGAACCCTGGTCCCACAAAAAAAAAAAAAAAAAAAAAAAAAAAATGAAGCTGGTTTTGCTCATCGTATTTTTCAAATTAGTAAGTCATAGTCAACAGTGCTAGTCAAGATCAGAAAGGCTATGTTAGGATGAATAAATGCAATGAAGATGGGAAGCTACAGCCTCTCTGAGTCTATAACTTGTGAAAAATTCAGGGCTATAAAGTCAGAGCCCCAGAAGAATAATCAAACAACAAATGGCAATAGTGAAACACTTGATGCCAGTAAAGGATGATTTTACAATTTTAAAGCAAGAACGGGACTTCACAGCATAATTCACATGGTGAAGCACCTATTGCTGATAAAAAGGCTGCGGAAAATTACATGTAGCACCTCAGAATGAAGACACAGAGAAACGGCTTTACTCTCATCAAGTTTTCAATTGTGATGAAACTGGCCTTGTGTGGAAGAAAATGCCTAAGAGGCCATATTTTGCTTAGGAAGAGAAGGAAATGACAGGCCACACACCTATGACGGATAGGCTAAACTTACTGCTATGGGCCAATGAAAACCATGAGCTTCAGATAAAGTCTCCCTTGGCTTATCGCACCAAAACCCCTAGAATTCAGAAAATATAGTCATGAATAATCACTAGGAGTTATACAGAGATCTAAAAACCAAAGTAGTGAGAGTACTTTTCTTGAGTCAATCAGGGAAGCTTTCTGTCCTCCTAGTAAGAAATACCTAGAGGACAAAAGATTGCCACTGAAAGTCCTAATTCTCAAGAACAATGTCCCATCTCATCTACAAGATTTGAAAGGAGACTTTGCTAAAGAATTTCCATGGCTCAGTAAAATTCCTCCCACGTGATTCAATTCCTGGGCTGTAGCCTATGTACCAATAGGTTATAGCCAAATATAAGAACACATACACCAAGTAACTCTTCCAGAAGTGCTTCCAGATAGTTCCAGATACAGATGCAACTCTTGCAGAACTCTAGAAGGAACATTAAAAACATCCTTTCCCATGTGCTGTTGAGAAATCCTGGGTCAATGTTTCTCTAAAGATACTGAGATCTACCTGCAAGAAAGCATGGCGTAAAATTATGTTTTGAAGCCATATAAAGGACAGTGAGTCTTCAATTGACCCCGTAAGTGATGACATTGTCACCATAGCAGAGTCTGTCAGCTTGCAGGTAGGCAGTGGCGATGTTGAGGAACTAGTAGAAGGACAGAGTTATCTATAGAGGAACTTCAACTTCTGACTGAGCCCCAGAGAATGGCTCAGAGAAGGACCTTTCTAATGAACCAGGGGAGAATCACCAATCAGTGCAGCAAAGTTCTTCCAAAACAAAGAATATCCTGAAAAAAAGTGTACAGAGCTACAAACATTTGATGTAAAGATTAATCCAGACAAAGTTTGTATTCAGTTGTTTAATGACAATGTCACACCATACTACAAAAGAGTGTTAAAGAAAAAGCAGAAATACACTTCCTTAGACAAGATTTCAGTTCTGAAAAAGTTGAGACCTACCTAGCCAGAAGCAGGTACTAGTGTGCTGCTGACTCTGTCAAGGAGAGAAAAGACCCCAGAGAGCCAGGTTCCTGATGTTCTCGGGGAAGAAGCATCTCCTTACAAACAACAACCCCCTTCCATTTCATCCTCATTTTCTGTGAGCCAAAGATGTCTACTTGAATGGTGAGTAGAATACAAAATTTTAGTTTCTGGTAAACTAGGCACATTTTGGTGAACACAGTAGGAAAATTCATTGTTGTTTCCGGTAAATTACTCATTTTATATAGGCTCTCTTTATTATGAACAGGTTATCTAAGGGGTCTTTTGTATTGTACTATTTTTTTTTCAGATGAGAAAAACAGTCTAGACTTACCACTAACTTGAGTTAATGCCAGCCCTTGCGAGCAAATTGAGTTTGTAAGTCAAGGATCCACTGCATAAAACTAGAATTTCAAATATAGACAGCAAAATACCACTCACTACATGTGTATTAGAATAATTGATGCTGAAAAATTCTGAGAAGACAGCAATGTGGAACAGCAAGTTTTTTATTTGTCACTGCTAAAAATGAGAGGTGTGGTCAACTGGAAAGTGGCCTGGTGAAAAGAAGCAATTATATTTCTAGTTATTTAACAAGTAGTTAAAAATTACATTCATACACCAACCTTCACAAAAAGGGTTCTCATAAAACTTTAGAGCAACCGGAGTATACGCACCTGACTGAAGAGTCAGGAGTAAAAGCCACGCAATGAAACATGACTCCACAATGAAATGGGATGACTAAAAAGGCATGGAAAGATGTGCAAGAAATTAAGTACTGAGAAGTCAAAGAAGCCAATCTAAATGGCTATCTTTTGTACGATTATATTGTGAGAAACACTGAAAGGAAAGGCAAAACAAAAGAGACAGAAAAATATTTAGTAGTTGCCAGATGTTTGAGGGATAGAGATATATAAGACCAGAAATTTGAAGATAATTGTAAGACCGCTGAATCTCTGTGGACTGCTGTGTTGTTGGATAACAATTCACATGTTTAAGACCTAAAGAACTGTACAAACCAAAGTCAACTGGAATTAAGACTACAGATTTTACTAAAGATAATATAAAAATACCAGTATCAGTCTGTCAGTTGTAACAAATGTACTACATAACCACAAGATGTTAAGTATCGTGATACTTTGGCCCACAGCCTCTTTGACTCCCAGTCAGTTTGATCAGGAACAGAAGCAATATTTTTCTTTCATTCATGAACTGCTCACTGAGTGATGAACACAATCACAACTATTTCCCTGGAATAATGGAAATTAAATTTGTAAATGGAGATTTCGGTGTATACAAAGCTTTGCAGTATCTATTCAACTTTTCTCTAAAACCAGGCTGTTTTTAAACGCAAGGTGTAAGGGCCAGGGAAACAGCTCAGTGGTATAAGTGCCTGTCTGGTAAGTACAAGATCTTGAGTTTGATCCCCAGTAGGGCAACAATCAATCAATGCAAGATACATTAATGAAAAAAGCAATTGAAATTGTTATTAATCTTCATGAATCTGAGAAAAAATAGAAATCATAGCCCTTTAGCATCCAATCATATTAATTTTAATACTTCACTATAAATCTTGTCTCAGTTACTCTCCTCCCATTGCCAGGACAAATACCCAACACTCAAAATTAGGGAAGGAAAGGTTTATTTTGCTCACAGTTACTAGAAGTTTCAGTCCATACTCAGCTGTCTCCAACCAAGGCAGAGTGGTACATGGCAACATAGCAGAGGGCAACATTTCATGTCAGTGACAAAGAGCAGAGAACAAAGGAAGTGGCAGCGGTTCAGGCCACTAGCTAGCCTGTTTCCCCTCCCTACACTGCAATGCAAATTACTGGTCCCAGAGCAGGTGCAGCATCCACATCCACAGTAATCAGTCACGAGCTCCAGAAGCTGCCCCATGACTACACGAGGTTTTGAGGGGACAACGAGGCACAAACCATAACAAATTGCAAAATATCATAGATATCATAATATTAGAAATATTATAATTTCACATAAAACACTCCATTGAAATATTTCATGATAACTTTGTTATCTTTTAATAATTCCATTCTTAATAAAAAAATTATGGGAGAGTTTGGAATTTCCTGTTTTAATCTAATACTTTGTTTTTCCATTTTCATTAAGTAGAGAGAATTTTATCCAATAATTTACTTTCATACAATCCAAATACTCATCTATCTTTAAAAAGTCATTAATATAATGGAGTTCCCTTTATTGGCAGAATCTAGTCAAGGCTAAAAATTTCATGGTGGGTTAATTGAGAAAAAATTAGCCTTATAGATATATTACCAAGCTTGATAAAAATCACTTACATAATTACCAAGGTCTCCCTTGTGGCTAAGCTATATTGATAGTTTAAGAACTTCCAGGGAAGACAGTCCCCTGGTATATTCCTTTTAGAAACATTAATGATATGCTACAAGAGTATAATCACGGGTCTACTGAGATTCCCAATAGATAAATAAGTGATTCTCTGTGATTTTTTACTAGTAAATTTGATTCCAAGTCTTTTCAGTGCAAAAAAAAAAAAAAAAGAAAGAAAGAGAAAATCTCATGCAAATTTCTCATTGATCACTTTATTTTTAATGTGGTCTCCTTGATACCTTGAAAGTTGTGTGTATCACAGGTGAACAGAGTCTGAGTGACTGATAGCACACTGAGGTTGCATCAGTTGGTCTCACGATAAAAGTTGCTTTAGGGGTTTGCAGATAGCTCAGCAGATTAAAGCACCTGTTTAGGCAGATGCAAGGGTGGGGGGATCAATCCCCAGCCTGCGAGTGCACTCCTGTAGTCCCAGTGCTTAGGAGGCTGAAAAACAAGAAGGATCACTATGACTCCAATCTGTGTAGTTAGATTCAGTAGACCCTGGCCTAAATACAAAAAAAGAAGTTTCTTTCAACTTTGCCATTTGTCTAACAGCTTTTAATTATTCATTTGTTTACTTATTTATTTATTTATTTATTTATTTATTTTTGTCTTTTTGAGACAGAGTCTCATTATGTAGTTCATGCTGGCCTTGAGCTCATTTTGATAGCCCAGGCTCGTCTCGAACTCTCACTGGTCCTCTTGCCTCAGCCTCCCAAGTGCTGGAATTACAGGTGTGTGCCACCATGCCTGGCCCTGTCTAATAGCTTTTAAACATAACTCTCTCTCTCTCTCTGTCTGTCTCTCTCTCTGTCTGTCTCTCTCTTCTCCTTTCTCTCCTGTGTCTCTTTCACAAAATAAATACATTAGCACAAAGGAACACGGGCACAGCACAGCTGGATTGCAGGTTTGACTAACACTTGGCTACTGAGTGAGACTTCCTTTTTTTGTTTTGTTTTGGTTGACAGTTTATCAAATACACTACATTTATCTTTCAGTTTGTCTTTTTTTTTCAAACTATTCCCTCAGGGACTTAGTAAAAATTTTATAGAAAACTATCTGCAAAACCAAAATGAAAATAATAGGTACATTACACATATATTACTTCTGTATTGTTAGGAATAATTTAATTTGTACAGATGATCGTGAAATACTAGACAATTTGATTTTTCTTAAATCTGGTACCAGGCCCTGACTCCAAAAGTGTTAATGTTGAAAGATGGTGCAAAAATGTCCATTAACAAAATTGCTTACTAGTAGCAAACAGCACAAAACACTTACTTTCTTTTACAGATACTTTTCCAAATCATTCCTGATACATTCTCTCTCCCTTTCAGAGGATCAGTTGTACAGACTGATGAGGTTAAAAACCCATTAAAAAAAAAGAAAGAAAAGAAACAAAATAGAACCTGTTTATAAAACATGCAAAAGAATTTTATGTAAGATGTTACTGCAGAACTAGCTTAAAGAGAATACAGCAGAGGGACAGAATGTATGCTACTTCTGCAAATACCGGTTTTTCCCTACTTTCTGGAAGAAAGCCATTTTTTTAGGGCCTGGGCTGTATAAAATCGCATACACTGCAAAGACAGAAACAAATGAGTTTGTAAATCTTTTATATTTTCTGCTGCTGAGACAATATATCTGTGAGCCAAGGTTACCTCTAGTGGCGAAACCAGAGCCAGCTATTAAGCAGCCAGAAAGCAACAGTAATTGAATACATGACCACTTCTCTTTTAACGCGTTCTTTGTTTTCCTCTTCTAGAAGTTGTAGGCGTCTGTTTGGTTTAATTATCGGTTGTCTCAATGAAGCTGCAGCTAAACAGTCACCTCATCCGCCGTTCCTTCAGTTGTTTCATCAACGTTTGAAATGCCAGACATAGAGCTGTTTCTGACCAGCTGTCCATTTCAAACTAATAGTAAAAAACATGAAAAGGGCTAGGCTTGTAGGTGAGTTTCTACAACAAATCTCTAAACTTCTATTGTTATAAGAATTTTTGATAGGGTCTTCATTTACTTAATCATTGACTAAATTTTCTGACATTTTGGAGTATTCAAAGTCATTTTAGGATATTGAAGTACAAGCAAAATTAGTTGCTCTTGGAATTGATTTCAGTTGACTAGGTATTGTGTGACTCTTCATCTTTGCATGTAATCCATCAGTTGTAACCAAGACAATGGCTACACTGAGACTTTAAAGTCAAAAAACAGTGAATGTTTTGAATCTTTAGAGGTCAAAAGTGGGGAAACACTGAGCCAACAGGAAGATCAGAGAATCATGTCAGGAATAATAGGAGGGTAATTTTAGGATATCAGCTTCCTCAGAATTTTCCTTTCCACAGTGGGAGAACAAGCCATAACACATCTCTTAAGATTTGGAATGCATGGATTAGCACTATAATGCTAATCATATGATGCTTGGTAGTTAGTCACTGCCAAGCTACTATTCTCTTGGCATTGCAAGACCTCAGAGTCACTTGAGCAGAAGAACAGGCCCTTCTATATTTCACGAGTTGTCAAGAGAAAGTAAAATTAGAAAAGCAGAAAGCAAAATGGTAAAAAGCATAGCTTGACTTTGTCATTGATTAGACAACACCTTTCATTCAATAACACATACGCAATAACTGTCATAGGGCCTACACAAATGTTTAATTTACTATGTGGATACGTGTGTGTGTGTGTGTGTGTGTGTGCACGTGTCTAGATTCTGTGCACAAAAGACAATGTGTCAATCTCAGTGATGAAATGTGAATGATATATTTTTTCATTTAAATATTTAAATTAGGAGCTTATTAAGGAGCACACACAGTGAAATCATTATCAAAGATTTGCAAGAAGTCCTTATGAGTAGATACTAAAGCTGTGCAGAAGAGTGAATTCTTCCCAACTTTGAAGAAAACACCACTAAAAGGAGATGTGTAGATTTGATTGCGTATGAATAAGAACTCTTCACGGAGGGTATAGTAGGACAAGGTCTTATGAGAAAGCAGCTTTCTGTGTCATTCCAGACATTTATCACAAGTGAGGCAGTCCTGTAACCCCACCAGGTTTATAGCCAGTTTTCCAATTTGCTGTAGATTACATATGTCACCCAAGACAGGCATTTGATTTGGGGCAGTCTTGTTGAACACGGTGATTTCAGCTTTAGGTAGTTGTTTTTTCCTTATATTCTATAGCTTAGTACATTCTCTATTATTAGGTAATGTATTGTGATGATAGAATAAATCTGAATAGACTCCAAGACATGAGATCAGTAATGTTTTATAGGTTTCTGTTGGAGTGTACTGATTAAATGCCATTGAGTTTGACCTTTTTTGTCTTCACCTACAATTGGATCCTCTTTAAAAGAGTAGGAATCCCTTACGGGTATGGTTATGATATATAAGAGAAAGCGACATTATGAGACGTGAATCTTCTGGCTGAAGAAGATATGCTACAGAGAATTATCAGTGTTCATGAAATGTCATAATCATCACAACGTATAATTTAAATAAGAGTATGTACTAAGAAGAAGCTAAAAATAACAGGTTTTTTCTTTATCACATTTGGAAAACTATAATTATCAGACCTGTTGGCTCTGCAGTTTGCCCACTCCGAGTCCATCAGAGATAATTTTATGAACATTTTTTGGACATTTTGTAGCAAACCGCCCACACTTCCCAGGTTTCAGAGTTCTTTAGTGAATTCTGAAATTAAGTGTATTTTGAAATTAAAAAATTTTCCTATTTTTTCTTTTTGTTTTTGTTTTTTTTTGTTGTTGTTGTTGTTTGGTTGGGTTTTGTTTTTCTTTTGTTTTGTTTTGTTTTATTTTGAGACAGGGTCTCGCTGTGCAGTTCAGACTGGCCTTGAGCTCACTTTTGTAGCCCAGGCTGGTCTTGAACTCGCACAGATCCTCCTGCCTCAGCCTCCCGAGTGCTGGGATTACAGGTGTGCACCCCCATGCCCGGTAACTTAACCTATTTTATAAATAGATTTAACAGAATATTTAGCTTATGTTAGGTATTGCTTAAAATCGAAATTAGAAAACTAACTCAAACAGGTAAATTTCACTGTTTCCCATAGCAACAACTTAATATTTATAGGAAATACTTTTCTGATCTTTTTTTTATGTATTTAATACAGGGTTCACAGGGTCTACAAGGTCTCACTACACAGATCAGATTCATAGTGACCCTCCTGTTTTCTGCCTCCCAAGCCCTGGAATTATAGGTGCGAGCCACCACTACCAATCTTGAGCGCCATCTCAGGGTGCCCCAGGGGTGGCACTGACACAGCATGCTGGGTATGGAACCCCTGGTCCCTAAGTCTGCCTAAGAAGGCACTTTAGTTCACTGAGCTCTCTGTTGTCTGATCTGAATCTTTTTCCTATTCTTTTCTTTGTTCCACTTCATGCACTCTTTCTCATCTCCACTGATCACCTGTATCTCCTTTTGACTCTGAACTATTGGCAGCCATATTTTGGGAGTCACTTGGCAGGTTGAGTTAATTACATTAATTTTTAGCCAATTTCCATATGAGGAACACATTGAAAACTGGAGGAACACAAGGGTTTGTTCACTTAATGCTTTCATCTTCTGTGACCATGCTTTATTGAATTTTCTCCTGTATAAATGAACCACACCAACAGCTCAGCCTAACAGGGATAACTTGGTTCAGACATTCATCTTGTCTACTTAAAATAGAAACTATTCTTGCTAGTGCCTTCCCATCCTGAAGCTCTGAAGTATTCTCATCTAGGCTACCTACCTGTTACTAATTTTGCTTTTTATTATTTTACTCATTCTCAATTTTGATGGAATGAAGTCATTTAAAATTAGCCTAACAGAGGCCAGCAAGATGCTTCAGTGGTCTAAAGCGCCTGCTTTGTAAAGCTTAGGCAACCGCAGGGACTGCAGTTAGATCCCCAGCACCACATGCTGCACCAGCCCCACTGCCAGGGTAGCCTGAGCCCACCCTAATACAAAAATAAATAAATAAATTAAAAATAGAAATAAAAATCTAAAAAAAAAAAAAATTAGCCTGAGGACTACAATGATTGCATGGTAGAATCCTGTATAGATTTTACATTTAAGAAATACATAGATATTTTGGCAACTGAAATATTTCCAAGGGTTTACCATAGTAAAGCACAAAATGACCATGAGGCAGTATTATTTTCCCAACTTTCAAAGTTTAGCAAGTAAAAAAACAAAAAAATAGCAGTCACTACTGATAGTCATGCCATTGTCACTACAATGCAACAGAAGGCAATTAGCTCCCACTGTAATGTGCCTATTTTTAGTTTGTTTGTTTGTTTGCTGAGAAAGAGTCTCTCTGTGCAGTTCAGTCTGGCTTTGTGTGGATGTAACCTCTAAGCTGGCCTCAAACTCACAGTGATCCTCCCTTCTCAACCTCCCGAATACTGGGATTACAGACATGCCGCACCACACCAGGTCTGATGTGCCACCTTGCCACAGATTCAAAGCAACACAGTCAGACAGGTAAGCAGAAACTGCAACCTCTGGCACTAAGCTAAAGTAAAATTTCTTTCTGCATAAATTGATTATCACAGGCATTTGTTAGGCAACAGCTGAACACAGACACACAATAGTATCCTTTTCTTAATCCTATGTTTTCTTTACAAATAACTTCCGATTTAGTGGTATTAGCTTGTCACTGCTTTATAAAAGTGACAAAGGCTATAGAGCTGTTTTAGCATTCATTCAATTTATTCTTTTATCTAAATGTTATAGTCTAATCATTATTTCCACAAGACATCATTTCTTAGAGCTTATATTCACAGTCTGAATTCAGTTACTTATAGTTTGCTACATTCCATGAATAGAGAAAATCATCATCCTATTCAATAACTGGTTTTCTCTACTGATTTTTGAACTTTGATCTATGCACATTACTATCCTGTCCTGCCTTTTGGAAATGGAGGGAAAATGGGCTCTAATTGGTTCAGTCATTTTCTATGATCACTATTATTATATTTATTTATTTATTTATTTATTTATTTATTTATTTATGTGTGTGTGTGTGTGTGTGTGTGTGGTATCAGGGATTGAACTCAGGATCTTGAGTGTGCCAGGCAGGCACTTATGTACTGAGCTTTCTACCACGCTCTCATTTTCTGTTTTTCAAAGTCAACTTTTCTTTCTTCTTTCTAGGGTAAAAGCAAGAGAACTGTCCTTAAACTATAATGCATTACCAAAGCCATCAAATTATTACCGTTTCTCATGAGGATTTTATTTTGTTTTTTTTTTCCTTTCCATTCTTTATTTTTATTACTTTTAGTAAGAAATAACAATGAGACAGTTTCGAAACAAGTTAGTAGTACATCCCCAATAATTAAAACAATGCATATTGTAGTCCTTATCGTAGCTATTCAGAGTACAAGATGCAGACATCATAATTTTTCTAATCATTATTGGTGCAGAAATTTCTTCTCATTGAACTAAGAGAAAGCAGTTGTATACATAGCCCAGTATTCCATAATTATAGTGGGTTATTGGCATTTGATATTCAGAAAGACAATGATGTTAAACTGAAGTACTCATTTATAGAATAATAATATCACTAAACTTCTCTCCTGGAAGGTTAAGAACAGAAGTTTGCAGACCAAAAAATTAGAGAAAAAGAAGGGCTACAAGGATATCCAATCTCATGGTTCTAGCCCTTCAAGATCAGTGAGGATTCTGGACATAAAAGAACGTGTGCTATAAAATCCTATAACTCACTGGAATCCCAAATTTTCTGTTCAAGGAGATTATGGGGCCACAGAGGAAAGGGATTAATGATGTATAGTGTACCTAATGAGAGTTACCTAGAGAGAAAACATTCTCAAGTGTTTTCACAGACAGTAAAACAGTGAAGCAATGACCATGATTCATCCGGATGGCTGACACTGACAGCAGTTCTAAAAAGTAAATCCTTAGGGCATTTGACTGACCTTGTCAGATCCGAAAATTACATGTTTTGTTATACAGATCTTGCCTTAACTTGGACTTAATCAACCAGAAGAAAAGTTTAACCATGAGGCATAATAGGTAAAGCTAGATTACTATGCTGAGCTGTAAAAGGCTTAAATCAACAGCTTCCAACATTGCCAGTTCTACTAATAACCCACTACACATTATTTCATATGGGAAAATTCTAAAGACTTCAGTGTTTCTTGAAATCTGATTTTCTGTAGATTAAGGAAGGAAATTAGGCTTCCAAATAAGAATTCTGAAGGTTAGAAACACTCATCGATTATTTGTGAGAAAGCCTTCAGTAAAATCATTTGAATGATATTATAATTTTAAATGGAAAGATTAGCATTCATATACATATATACGTATATATATGTATATATATGTATATATACACATGTATATATTACAATAAGAACTCATAAGAAATAAATGTTAAAGGTAAGAAAAATAAATATTTCATAAAATTCTTGATTGTACACACACAGACATACACAACAATTTATCTCTAATTCTTGTTAATAAAACTAAAATTACATGGAATCTAATATTTTCTGTTGTCAATTAAAAACTAATGGTCATGGAGAATATAAACCATAAGGATTCTACTTGAATAATAAAGATGTGATTTCTCAGAAGCTCAAGAAGCAGTACTTTGCTATAGGATATATAAAGCATAAATTCAGAAAATTTCCATCCATTATGTATGCCACCAGATTCTAATAATTAAATCATTAATTCCTCGGTTATAGTATTTCCCTTACCTTTTCCAATACTTGCACAAGGGCCTCCAGCATGTTTGGCCTTGATTTCCATGGCCTCGCCAAGATGATAATTAGAGTTTCTAGGTTAGCTTTCTTTGTGTGGTGGCACTTAGACCCAGCTACCTTAAGGTACTCATAACTTTTAATTACTTACCTTCGCATACATCATTGAATGTATAAAGTGCTACCATACATGAAAAGCTGCAAGTAAATCAATACTCCCTTGGTTTCAGGATTTTGTACTTTAATAAAAATGGGGTGTGCCCTCACACTTTTGTTATAAGTGGCCTGTAATCTGAATACACCCTCTAAGAGCAAGAGCCAGAAAGACTAGATTAAGGGGTGAGAGGGACAGAAAGTATATAGTAATGACTGGTGATCTTCCTAAGAAAGAAAGAAAAAATAAAAAATAAACAAGCAAGAAATCCTACCCAGGAATAACAAGAGCAGACCCTAAAGCATTCAAACTTCTAATGAAAGGGCAAGGTACTTTCTAGGATAACACCTAAAGCACAGATTTCTTTTCTCAGCTGGAGCCTTCCATTGAATTGATCAGAAAATTAAGGATAGTAACCTATTATACTTTATTATTTTGTAGGAGAGTATTTCCTATAACTTGTTTTCAGATTCAAAACTCCTTGAATGAAAGTGTCACATTTTGGGCTAACATGTTCTTGTCCCATCACTGTTCATAATGTAACCTAAAGTCACTGGAAAATCATCAACCTAAAGAAACTAAATGTCTGCAAACGTAGCTCAGCACAGGAGCACTTCAATTAAATATCAAATAGTATGAGAGCAGGGAAAATGTTAGCAGATTAGATAAGACCGGAAGCTTCAGGCAAAGAACTCAAGACTGTAGATGTTGGAGTTTATTATTTATAACAGCTTTATCTCTTCACTTTCATTCTGCATACTTCACTGTCACTCTCCTTTTTTGCTTGTCCCTCTTGCCTTGGAGGAAAATAAAAATGTGTATCTGTGGTAGAACTTTAGCCAGGTTGTACATCTCTGTAAATTCTGTATATACATGATAAAATAACCTGGAGGGAAAATTTTAACAGCTTTAAAAAATACTTGGTCAAATAACTTACATTGAAATTAAAATTCATTTTAACAAAAGACCAAAGTTGCCTTTAATATTGAATATAAGTTTTGAAAAATAAAAAGAATAATCCCTATACAAAAAGGACTAGGTCTAGCCTGATAGCTCAGTGGACTAAAGCGCCTGCTTCAGCAGAGCACAGCTGCCTGGAATGGATTCCCAGTTTGCAGTGCTGGTCGCACCCCTGGGGCACATTGAGACAGCTATTGAGACAGCATGGTGGTGCAGGCCTGTAATCCCCATATTTGGGAGGCTGGAAACAGGAGAATCACTACAAGTCTGATCTATGCAGTGAGACCCTGTAGGCCCTGTAGACCCTGCCCTAAATACAGAAAAAGAAAGAGAGAAAGAAAGAAAGAAAGAAAGAGAAAAAAGGACAAATGATTTACATATGGGATATATAAATATATCTTTGACATAAAACAAAAACATTTCAAAAAAGACTTCAATGTTATTTCACAGAAGGATAAAATTAGAGTGACTATTGACAAAATGTAAAAGAGTTCCAAATTTTTTGGAATGTTTCACCAAGTACATATAAAATTTTTCCAAGGTCAGACTGTACTTAGAAGTCCCTCAAATTTTCTCAGCCACAAGTTGTAGGCAATCAGAAAGTCTCTTGTTAAGAAAACAATAAACTCATATTTTTGAGAGATGGGGAAAATGGAACAATCAAAAGGAACTACTTTTAAAAAATAGAAATTTCTAATTGCTTGCAACTTAATGAATAAAGAAATTACAATTTAAGAAACACTAGCTTTGAACTTTTGCATTTCTGGTGAATGTGCAGTTAACAATGGCTTGTTGAAGGCATGCGTATTCCATCTAAACCGCAGTTGTCCATCACGTTGTGCGTCTTCGTTTTGCACAGCTATAGTATTAATCAAGTTTTCTGGTATGGCTACTATTATGGTTTTTGTTTAGTTGTCCCCCTAGAGCCTCATGTAAGCCATGGGGCAGATATCTAGCATTTGTGACTGACTCATGATCCACTGGCATAATGGGTGTGAGCATTGCTCAGATTATGGCTGTGAGCGCTACACCCAACTTAGGGTGGATAGCCTGAATGCAATTTCAGGGAGACAGGCCTGCTTTCTGTAGACACCGTTGCCACTAATCCTTCCTTTTGTTTCTGCTCTTTGCCACAGACATGGAAGGCTACTCTTCACCATGTGCTGCTGTGCCTTGGAGCCTGCTGAGTATAAACTAAAACCTCCAGTAACTGGGAGTTAAATAAACCTTTCCTTCTTCATTTCGGGTGTTGAGTATTTGTTTCAGCAACAAGAAAATAGTAACTGAGACAACTATATTCAATTTAAACCATGTTTCTTTTCTACTTGCCTAAGGATGAAATGCTAGCCAGAAATCGTTCCTTGGAGTGTGAGCTCACAACATTCCAGCCTGTCTCTACTCTCTAGGCCGCTTGGCCTTAGTAGCCAAGGACAGCTTAATTCACAATCTACTGCTCCCCAGGAAAGTCCCATGAGTTCTCTTAGACCCAAATTATTTTTGTGAACATAAAGATTTATGTTTTCATATATCTCATAGTCTTTTATTTCATATAAATTTCACTTTATTTGACACCTTTCCTTCTACAAATATGCCAGGTCTCTGGTAGATAATAAAACTGAATTTATTGCAAAAAAATACACAAACTACAATATCTAAAATGAATATGTCAATTGCCTGAAGTTCTGGATTGCAAATATAAGAGTACTAATTATGATACATTTTATTTTTCTCTATAGAGTACTTGATTATCATTTAAAAATCAATAGTAGTAAATAATGGTAATTTTTATTATTTAAAGTCACCATCAATAATACTTCCATTAAGCGTTTTGAGGTATTTTATTCATGAAAAAATGGATCCTAATAGATATTAATGATTTATCTAGTGCTGTCATTGATCATAGTCAAAGGATAGCTCAGCCAGGAACAAATAGCTTTCATATGTTTTTGTCAATATTCATGCAAATTGTGTTTGATATAAGAAAACAATTTAACTATTACAGTGAAGTCCTATTCTTAAACTAAGCCAGGTAGTTTATAGCATGAAACTGTCAGTTGCATTTTTGAGATTTTTTTTTAAATATGTGTTTGAAATTATAGATCAAAATCTCTCTGATCACAGTGTGTGACTAATAGGCACAGATTCATATGTTGATCGTTATATCCCTTTGTAACTTTAAGGTCAATGAAGTGTTTGTTGGTTTATCTCTAAATATGTTTCCTATTATGTAAACAACATAATTAACCTAGAAATGGAATCCACCTGTTGCCTTTTCTGACACGCTTATAACATTAAATCACTTTTCACAATATTTGATACCTGATTACAAACTTTTACCTATCAGTTACATGATTAATAATATTATTATAAATTAGGATCATGTACTTAATTAAATTTGTTGTAACTGATAATAAACTTTCTCTTTTATTGATATATTTTTATGAAACATACCCTTAAAGTGTCAGTAAATGTAGTTTGAAAATAAGCATCAATACTCACATTTTTCTGCAGAAAATTTCAGGCCAGGGTCATACACATTGTATTGATAAAAATTAAATTTATTTGAAATAATTTTGGACATGTTTTATCATTATTCTAAACATTTGTGAATTATTTAGAAATTTGTGTCTGTTGTTTTGCTGTGGGATTTGGAAAATTTACTTTTGATAGCTCTTGAAATACTTGAGTTTTGGTCAGGTATGATACCACATACTTGGAATCCAAGCACTTAGAATGCTGAGGCAGGAGGAGCGCTGTCAGGAATCACAGTGTGATTCATTGTGAGAAACAGGACATGGAGAAATCCTGTCTCAAAACAGCAAAAGAAAGAACAATAAGAGAAAAGAGAAGAAGAGAGGAGGGAGGAGAGGAGAGAGGAGGGGAGAGGAGGAGAGGGAAGAAGAGGAGAGGGGAGAAGAGCAGA
>PVJA010014312.1:0-47595 GCA_004027025.1 Myocastor coypus
TCTTTCTTTCTTTCTTTCTTTCTTTCTTTTTGCGACAAGGTCTCACTATGCAGTTCAGGATAGCCTTGAGCTCACTTTGTAGCCCAGGCTAGTCTCAAACTCACAGTCATCCTCCTGCCTCAGCCTCCCCAGTGCTGGGTGTACAGGCATCACCCCCATGCCTGATTTGCATAGTACATCTTAAAACCTCAGTTGAATCAAATATTTGAGAGAACTGCACTGTATGCAAAGTGTAAGATAACATAGGTTATTACAAAAGCACAGATGAAGTGAAGACCAACTAATAAAACTTTTCTAACAAGGGGGTGTGCAATTTTTGAGGTTGTTTCCATGTAATGATGAGTGCCAGTTGGGTTGCAAAGAAACATGATTGCCAGTAGAGGACATTCTAGGGTGGCCAGGATTTTACCTCTTTCTAGGCAGACAGGTGTAAGCCGAGCTCCTAATTGTGGACAAATACAGGCACTCCATAAACCTGGCGTCAGCATTTACTTTTGTAGATGTTATGTGGTAGCACAGGGACCTCTCTGGGATATTCCAGCAATTTGCTATGTATAGTTAATTTAGAAATAGTGTATGGATTTTTTTTTAAAGAAATAGTGTTTAAAATATTTAAAATTGGCAAAGTTCTGAATAGACATTTCTCAACAGACATTTGAGTGGCCTGCAGCTATGTGACAGAGGTTCAAATTAATACTATAGTGAAATGTCATTTCACATCATGCTTATTATCAGAAAGATAAAATATAATATTGGCAAGAATATAGTGAAAAAGGAACCCTCTAGAATGTTTGTTGGTGGGAATGTAGCACAGACATTATACAAACTGCATGAAGAGTCCTCAAAAAACTAAAATTAGTATTTCCATGATTCAGCAATCTTGCCTCTGGGTCAATGTTCAAAGGAATTTGAAATTACTATGCCAAAAAGATATCTGTCTTCCATGCTCATTACAAGGTTATTTGCAATTGCCAAAATATGGAATCCAACTAACCATTTCTCAGATAACAGGATAAAGAAAAAGTACTCTATTCCAGAAGGGAACACTAGTCAGCCTGTAGAGAGAGGGATATCCTCCCATTTTTTTTTTAACAACACGATGACCCTGAAAGACATAATAGCAAGTCGAATAAGTCAAGCACAGGAAAACAAATGCCGACTCACTTGGTTGTGTCATATGAAGTAATCGATACCATAACAGCAGAGATTAGAATGGTATAAGTGGCAGCTGGAGAAATGCTAGTCAAAGGAGTTGAATTTTCAGTTAGAAAAGGGAAATAAGATTTGTGATAGTTCACACAGTAGGGAGACTATACTAATGATAAATTGAATATTTCAAAATTGCTAAAAGTAAATTCCAAGTATTCTTACCACAAAATAGTAAGTATATGAAGTGTTGAATATATTGGCTTGACACAATCATTTATATTATGTACATATACTATAATATCACATTGTAGCTATCAATATATACAATTATAACTTGTCAGTTGAAAAGAAATAATACAATTTAAAAATAGTCAATAAAATTTCAAGGAAAAAACTTAGGAGGTATTATGATTTGTGTCTAGTTGTTCCCCCCAAAGCATCATACAGTCATGGGGCAGGGACGTCTAAAACTTGAGATTGCTTCATGATCCACTGGGATTAGGGAATTTAGTAATGCTCGGATTATGGGTGAGTACTGCACGCAGCCTGGGGCATATAGCCTGAATGCAATTTAAGAGAGACAAACTTGCTTTCTATTGCCATTATTGCTGCTTCTTCTCCATTTTGCTCCCACTCTTTGCTGCCCTCTGCCATGTGCTGGTCTACCTTGGAGCCAGCCATATGGGGTGAAGCCTCCATTAATTGTGATCTAATAAACCCTTCCTTCCTTCCTTCCTTCCTTCCTTCCTTCCTTCCTTCCTTCCTTCCTTCCTTCGTTTTGGGTGTCAGGTATTTTTCCTAGCAATGGTAGAAGAGTACTTGAGATAGGAGGACTCGGGGAAGACCGTGGGACTCTGGAGAACTGCAATCCTTGGGCCCAGTGTGCAGCCCCTGAGACTCTGGTAAGCTCTGACCCTTGGCACCCAGCCCGCAGGTATGGAGCTGGCACTGGTCCAACATTTTAATAACTTGTGAGGATTCTGGGTGGCCTGTGCGATCCTAGTGAATCAGGCCCACACCCACCCGCTGCACGGAAGCTTTGTTGAGTGTTGGTCAGTTGACCCACTAGTAGTGATACTCTTGGTGAGTCTTACCCTGCTTCTCTCTGTAGCAGGAAGCTTACGGACCCAGACTCCCCTGCTCTTCCACCACTGCAAAGTCTATATAATCTCTTTGGTCAAAAAAGAAATGACAACCATCATGAAAGAATTGCTTAGCACAGCTAAAGAAGACAGATTTTTTAAAAAAAATTAGAGGTAGGGCTGGCCAGATAGCTCAGTGGACTAAAATGACTGCTTAGGCAGAGCGCAGTGGCTGGGGTTCAGTCCCCGGTGTGCAGTTCCAGCCCCGCCTCTGGGGTGTGCTGAGACACTGGTTGAGGCTAGGTGTGGTGGCCTACAGCTGTATCCCAGTGCTTGGTAGCGTGAAAGCAGGAAATCACAATGAGTCTGAGCTACATAGTGAGGCCCGGCACACCCTGTATAGCCTACACTAAATAAAAAAATTAGAGGGGAATAGAAAAATACTGGAAATACTGAATGAACAATAAAGGAAAGAATTAGAACACATGAAACAGACTCAAACAGATATCCAGGACATCAAGCATTCCATAGAAAGCTGGAAAACCCACTTGAACAAAACAGAAGATAGAACTTCAGACCTTGAAGAAAGCATTGCAGCTAGTGAACACAAAAGGAAAGGGCTCAAGAATAACAGGAAAAAACCATTACAGAGCAAGTAATTAAAGACAGGGAAAAAGTACAGAACTTACAGCAGGAAAATAACGTGACAAAAAGATATGCCAGTGTGTGTAAGTCATAACCAGCAATGTAAATACCCTCAATTCACTAATCAAAAGAAAAAGACTATCAGAGTGGTTTAAGAAACAAAATCCAACAATATGCTGCATACAAGAAGCACATTTGGGCCAGGCAGGATGGCTCAGTGGTCTAAAGCATCTGCTTAGGAAAGCTTGGGTGACTGCAGGGACCGCAGTTTGATCCCCAGCACCACATGCTGCGCCAGCCCTACCCTCAGGGCAGGCTGAGCTGGCCATAAAAACAAACAAACAAACAAAAGTTCTAAAAAAAAAAAAAAAAGAAGCATCTTTAACTGAAAAGGAAATTCACAGACTAAATAATAATGGAGAATAATCCTCCATACCACAGGAAATTAGAAAAACAAAAGCAGGGGGAGCTGTTTGAACCAAAAATCATTCAAAGAGATAAAGAAGGTAACTACATACTTGTTTAAAAAATATAAGAGGAAGAGGTAACAATTATAAATATATATGCACCCAATGTGAGAGCAACCAACTACGTAAGATCAATTTTAACAGACATAAAGAACCAAATAAGGAATGACACAGTTGTAATTGGGGACTTTAACATGCCAATGTCACAAAGAGATAGATCATCTAGATAAAAAAATCAGCAAAATAAATAAATAAATAAATAAATAACAGAACTGAACAAAACTTGGGAAGAAATGGACTTAAAAGAGCTTTACAGAGCATTACACCCAGCAACAACAGAATCCATGTTATTCTCTCTGCATGTGAGACATTCTCTAAAATAGACCACAGACTAGTACACAGAATATGCTTAAGTAAGTGCAGAGGAATTTAAATTATCCCATGCATACTACCTGACCATAGTGCAATGAAACTGGAAGTTATTGAAAAGACAACACAAAACAACTACAAACATGTGGAAATTAAATAGCAACCTCCTAAACAACCAGTAGGACACAGATGAAACTAAGGAAGCAATTAAACAATATCTATAGTCAAACAAAAGAGCACATACAACTTATCAGAACCTGTGGGATACAATGAAACCTATCTTAAGAAAGAAATTTATAGTAGTAAACTCATACATTAGGAAAACAGAATAAGCTCAAATAAATAATCTATTTATTTATTTATTTATTTATTTATTTATTTATTTATTTAGCAGAACCAGGGATTGAACTTAGGCCCTTGCATTTGCCTGGCAAGTGCTTATTTTACTGAACTATCTCCCAAGCCCCCAATCACATAAGCAATCTTATGCTGCACCTAAAATGCCCATAAAATGAAGAGTAAGTCAAGCCCCAAGCCCAAAGAAGTCAAGAATTTATAAATTTTAGAGCAGAAATTAATGCATTGGAGATGAAGAAAGCAATACAGAGAATAAGTGGATCAAAAATTGGTTCTTTGAAAGAATAAATGAAATTAATAAATCCCTCGCCAACCTTATCCAAAAAGAAACAAAAACCCCAAATTCATGCATTAAGGAATGAAAAGGGTGGGGCCTGGTGGGATGGCTCAGTGGTCTAAAGCGCCTGCTTGGGAAAGCTTGGGTGGCTTCAGGGACCGTGGTTCGATCCCTGGCACCACATGCTGCGCCAGCCCTGCCCTCGGGGTGGGCTGAGCTGGCCATGAAAATGAGTGAATAAACAAACAAAGGTTCTGAAACAAGAAAAAAATAATAATAAATAAAAATGTTTAAAAAAGGAATGAAAAGGGTGACATGACTACAGACACTATAGAAATTCATCAAAACTTACTTCCAAAATCTTTACTACCACAGAATGAAAAACACAGAGGAAATGAAAAGTTTTCCAGATACATATGAAATGCCAAACCTGAGTCAAGAAGATAGACAAACCCTAATAACTCAAAAATGAGAAATGAAATTGAAAATGTAATTTAAAAAATCTATCAACAAGGAAAAGCCTAGGTCCCAGTGGACTCACAGCTGAATTCTACAAGGAATTTAGAGAAGATTTAATGCCAACTTTTCTCAAACTCTTCAATGAAATTGAAGGGAAATAATTCTCCAAAACTCATTTCTGGAGGCAAGTATTACTCTGATACCAAAACCAGAGAAAGGTCCAATTAAAAAGATAACTACAAACCAATTTCTCTAAAGAATATAGATGCAGAACTCCTCAATAAGATACTAGCAAACAGAATACAGCAAATCATCAAGAAGACTATACATCATGAACCAGTGGGATTCATTCCAGTAATGCTGGAATGGCTCAACATACACAAATCCATAAATGTAAGAGACCACATCAATAGAATTAAAAACAAAAAACACATGGTCATCTCAATAGACGCAGAAAAAGTTTTTTGACAAAGTCCAACACTCATTCATGATTAAAAACACCTACAGAGAATCAGAATGATGAAAGTCATTCATAAGAAACCAACAGCTAACATCACACTCAATGGGCGAAACCTGAGAGCCTTCACTTTAAGATCAGGAACAAGACAAGGATGCCCGCTCTCTACACTTCCGTTCGATATAGTTCTGTAAACATTAGCCAGAGAAATTAGACAAGACAGAGAAATAAAATGCATAAGGACTGGAAAATAAGAAGTCCAATTACCTTTATTTTCAGATACTCTACATAGATGATACTCTACATAGACAACCCCAAATACTCCAGCAAGAGTCTTACAGATTTAATCACCAAATTCAGCAACATAGAAGGATACAAACTCAGTACCCAAAAATCAGTAGCGTTTTTGTACACAAAGAATGAATACACTGAGAGAGAAATTAGGGAAACCAAGCCTTTCACAACATGCCCCCAAAGTGAAATATTTAAGAATCAATCTCACAAAAGAAGTAAAAGATTCATGCAGTGAAAATTTTGGTACAATGAGAAAGAGATATCTATCTATCTATCTATCTATCTATCTATCTATCTATCTATCTATCTATCTATTTATCTGTCTGTCTGTCTGTCTGTCTGTCTGTCTATCTATCTATCTATCTATCTATCTATCTATCTATCTATCTATTTTTTCTGTATTTAGGAAAGGATCTACAAAGTCTCACTACATAGATGCGATTCATAGTGATTCTTCTGTTTTAGCCTCCTAAGCTCTGAGATTACAGGCATGCACCACCATGCCCAGTCTCAGCTGCCATCTCAGTGTGCCCTGTGGGTGGAGCCTACATGGCATGCTGGCGATCAAACCCTGGCCACTGTGCTCTGCCTAGACAGACACTTTAGTCCACTGTGCTATCAGGCCAGCCCAAAGAGATTTTAGAGGATTTGGTAAAATGGAAAAATATTTCATTCTCCTGGATAGCAGGAACCATCACTGGAAAAAAGGCCATACTTCCAAAATTGCTATACAGATTCAATACAGTCCCAATTAAAATATCATTAATATACTTCACAGAGATAGAGAAAACTTCTTGAATTCATTTGGAACAAGAAGAGACCCAGAATATCAAAAGTAATCCTGGGAAACAAAGAAAAGGCAGGAGGCATCACAATCTCTGAACTGAAATCATACTATAAAGATACAGTGATAAAATCAGCATGGTACTAGCCTAGAGAGAGACCTGAGGATCAACGGAAAGATTACAAGATGCAGAGACAGCTGCAGATACACTCAGACACCTTATCTTTGACAAGGGTCCAAACATATTTAGTGGAAGAAAGATAGCCTCTTCAATAAATGGTGCTGGAAAAGCTGGCTTTCCACATGCTGAAGGCTCAAATTAGGCCCATGTCTATCACCCTGCACTATACCACAGTCAAATGCATAAAAGATTTGAACAATAAAAAAGAAACACTGGGAAAATGTAAGTAGAAAGCTTAAAGACATAGGGATAGGTAGAGTTCATGAACAAAAATCTAACTTCACAGGAAGTACTTCAGAGAATCAATAACTGGAATGTCATCTTTTTGAAGTTTCTGCACTTGAAAAGACATCTCCAATGGAGTAAAAAGAAAATCAACACACCAGGAAAAATTTATAGCTGACTGTCCCTCCACCAAAGGCCTTCTGTCTAGAATATATGAGCAATTTAAAAGGGTCAGACTTCCCCCAATTCAAAGACTTAATCCAGAAATGGACATCTGAGACGAATATACTCTTCTCAGAGGAAGGAATACAAAGGGAAAGTAAATATATGAAAAAACGTTCACTATCATTGGTTATTTAAGAAATGCAAATTAAAATGAACCTGAGATTTTTGTCTCACTCCAGAAAGAATGGCTAACATCAAGAAATCAGCCAGTAATACATGCTGGAGGGGATGTGTTGAAAAAGGAATTCTTCAGCACCTTTAGTGAGAGTGCAGACCAGTACAATCACTGTGGATCAGTGTGGAGATTCTGCAAAAAGCTAGGATTGGAGATCCCACTCAATCTAGCTACTCTCCTCCTGGTAATTTTTCCAGAGGAACTTAAAACATCGTATCACAGCGATATATGTGCACCCATGTTTATGGCAGTGCAATGTGTCATTGGTAAATCTTGGAAGCAACCCAAATGCCCATCAACTGAGAAATGGATAGAGAAGATGCGACATTTTTATAGAATGGAGTGATATGGCTCTAAAGGTGATGAATTTAAGTCTTTTATTTGGAAATGGATGCAACTAGACAAAACTCGTAGGTGAAATAAATCAGATTCGCATGTGCAAACATTGTATTGTCTCCTTAGTGTGAGTACCTGAAAAAGAGAATAAAATATGAAGGATACCATAGATGCTGGGAAAAGGGAATGAACCTGTCCAAAAGCAAGGAATTACTGAGTTGAGGGGAATGGCCTGAGAGGAAGCGGTGGAAAGAGATGTGTCTGTGTACGTAGGCAGGATGGCTTTGCACAGCTGTGCTGTGCACGTCTGCTGGTCTACGGAAAGGAGCAGTTCATGCTTAATTTGTTTTGTCTTATTTTTTTAAATTGTCAGTTTTCTCTTCTTAGTTTCTTATATATTTCTTTCTTCTCATTTTGCATGTATATATCTATTAATATGAATAATTGGTTGGAAGAAAACATTATGCATTACAACAAATACTGTGAAATTCATATTATTTTGTTAAGTGAAATTCTGTATCATCTGTAATTTTTCTGTTTTAATAATATTTTGGAGGCCCAGCAGGGTGGCTCAGTGGTCTAAAGCACCTGCTTGGGAAAGCTTAGGCGGCTGCAGGGACCTTGGTTCGATCCCCGGCACCACATGCTGCACCAGCCCTGCCCTCGGGGCGGGCTGAGCCAGCCATAAAAATGAGTGAATAAACAAACAAAGTTCTGAAACAAGAAAAAAAACATATTTTGTATTCTCATTAAAAAATAAAAAAAAGATTTCAAGAAAACTTACAAATGAATAAATAGGACACCAAGTTTCTCAAAACTCCTAGCTATCTTATATCCAAGTGAGGTCTTTGAAAACTCTGCTCATAGTTCTTAATTTTGCTAAAGTTTGTTGAACACTGCAGGAGTCCTATTCGAGTGAAAGTACCTACTGATACTGGCAAGCGCTTTGTTTCAAGGTGGTCCACTTATACCCTGGGTCACTTGGGTTTCTGCCTTCTTTCAGATGCAGATAAAGTCAGCTTGTTGGAGTTGTCAGGGAGCAGCATGTGCGTTCTACCTGACCCTCGGGAGGGTCAAGGACATCACTATTCCTACCAGGTAGCAGGGGGAGGGATCACTTACCCAAGGAAAGACAGTTGCACACCGTTTCTTTTCCTACACAAATCTGGGACGGTATTCTCCTACGTTCAGCCTAATTTTATTCAGAATTCAAGTTGTCTTTTTAGGGAGCTCACTCAGAGAGCCACGGCTATGGGGGCTGGATAAAGGGTTCAGTCTGGTCTTGCATCATCTTCACTCTGCAGTGATTTTGTCCACGCTTCCCTGCATATATCCCAAGCTGCACTGCAATCAGCCCAAGGCTGCTGTATCTTCCCAAGGGAACAATTTTGAACTTGCCTTAAGCATGGAACACAGGCAAACTCTTAGATGGCCTTAAATCATTCTATTCAGCAGATTCCAGGAAGCAAAGACGTTCTGGAGCCAGACAAAGATAAATTGGAAAGTTGCACATAATCCTACAGTTCAATTAACTTCCCAGAGAACAAAAATGGAAAACTTTTGGACAGCCAACCCAAAGATTCAGAGACTCTGGCTGCTGGATCGGAAATCCTTGATTGATCTCTGTTCTAATCACATGAAAGTATGTGTGGCCCACACTCAGTCCTCAGAGCTCCAGTCCTCTTTGCTGGTGGCGACTGGATGCCAGACCCCATTTTCTCCAGGGGCAAGAGATCTACTTATGTCACCTTTCCCCCATAAAGTTAATCACAACCTGTGGCCAAACCATAGCCTTGCAGCCTGCCTCCTCAGGAACTATTCAGGGAGTAAATGTGGAGTGGATGGCTTGATTCATAATCAAGCTGGCAAGGCTTAGTCCAGAGAAGACATGAAATACCTTTTAGTTCTTCAGTTTACTATCACTTACTTTGAAAAAGTGAATTAGCACTTAAATGTTAGCTGAGTCTGTCATCTGGTATAAAAATCAGAATCTGAGCAATTTAAGTTTTACTGTTATTTATCAAGGAAAGAATTTTTTCAAACAGATATTGGGCTTGGCAATAAAATATAAAGAAAAATGATTTATTTTCTACTCCAGCTCACTACTGCAGACATCAATTTCAGTGAAAGTTATGGTTGGCAAATATAAAGGCAAAATATTCCAGCAGAGTGGTAAAGCAGTAAAAGCCTAGACCCGGACTCTCTAATGACCTTGACTTCAGTGGCAACTTCAAAATCATCTAGGAAAAAATGTCCTTCCATGGCATGAAGTACCTGGCTCAGAGACACAAGATGGAGCTCAGACCCAAAGAGGATTGTTCTGCTCTGGAAAGTGACTGTTCTCCTGTGACCATGGTTATCTTTGCAGATGGCCCAGCCAGTAGGAGTGATGATCTGGACCTGGGCAGCCTGAGGTGCGCTGAGAACCTCGACTCACTCTGTGGATGCAAGTTGAGCCTCACTTCCTGCAAGCTGCAGAATATTTTAAGCTCTTGTAATTCCACCTCATTATGGCTTAAACAGCGTGAATAAGGCTCTTCACATTTGAGCCACCTCTGGGCTGTTAAGAGTTTACACTGGCCACAGTAAGGTTGGGTGATGACCTTGTCTGTCCTTCAAAGTTCTGTAAGTCACAGCGGTGATAGGGCTATGGATAAATTTCTCTGAGTGAGTTGATTTAAATATGGAGCTTACATGTTAATGACACGTAAGTTATTTTTTCCCTTCTATCATGGTTAGAAACATAAATCTTCATGGGACATTTATTTCTGTTCTGTATTTTCATGTCATACAATGAGATGTGGAGGTATCACACAGAAAATGATTTTGTGGCAGAAGCATAACACACAAAGTGTGTCTAGACTTTGGTTTGCAGTTTACATTGTATTTTGAAAATTAAATACTGAATGTGAACTAAAGTATCTCTGTGTTCCAACACGTTAAGGTCAATGAAATCCAACTTTTCTCTCATCCCCATGGCAGCCTCAGGATATTGCCTTGGCCTCTGCTCCATCTCTGGCTTTTTTTTTTTTTTTCTGAAAATTTGTGCTGTTTCCCACCTTTATCTTCCTTCCTTCAGTCCCATGCCTCACTTGTTTATCACTTTCCTGAATTTCCATTCTTAGGAGAGAGATAGCCTCAACCTGCTGATGCTCTGGGTGTTCCACCTTAGAGAGTGTCCACAGTTCCCATCCTCCCTCAGGCCATACATCTAGATAAGAGGAAAACTAGATTGGATTTGTTGATCCCACAGCTATCTGCAGAACAGAGTCACCTTGCAATTCCAAAGGTCACACATATTCCTGCCTTTGAAGCTCCAAATTTGGATGTGCTGTCATAGCTGAAGGGTGCAGAATGCTGGGAACCCCGTGGACATGCTGTTCCAGGGGCTTTTCCTTTCTGCAAGTTGGTAACTTGTGTAGTTCATTGCATAGATCGTGAGAGAAAAGGCCTTTCATGAGAATGGCAGCCTGTTGGAGGATGAGCTTGTTAGGTAAGACTTATAATAGCAAACTGGGTCTGTGATAGTTGTGAGCGTAGCAAATGCTGCGGCTCACACAGCCTGCCTGACAGCATGTTTTATTTTTCTACCAGCAATCAAGCCATTCCTTTCTTCATTATTTTATGGAAATTTTAACAAATACAAGTTAAACATTTATTCAGTACTCATGTACCTGTTAGATATTGACTGATACTATTAGGGGTAAAAAGATAAATAAAATAGTGTCCGTCAGTACACACTAGGAAAGTATGGAAATCTGGTGTGGAAGGGGCCAGAGCCTATGGATCTGCAGATGAAGTGATTACCTTGCCAGAAGTAGACAATGCAAAGGGCTTGGTATGGTTTCTTTGTATCCCTAGTTCTGCTCAACAGCCAAGGATGGAAGAGAAGAAAGTCAGATTTTGAGAAGGTGACCTTGGGACAGGAGCATGCCCCAGGGGCCCATAGGACACTGTGAGTTAGAGAAGAGCAAGCAGAGACGGCGCAGGGTCAGGCACAATGCATAGATGTGGGATGTGTAGGGGTTTCACGCGTTGCCACGTCTGTAGAGCTTTGGCACAGCTCCCCTCCTCTGTCATGTGGATCCCACAGTGATGCCAAAACTCACCCTTCCTCATCCTTCCTGGGCACTACTTGACTGAGCTGCTGGCCAGGAGCTACTTATGATAGCTTAGTGGTTTCTAAATTTTCAGCAGCGTCAAACCAGTTCATGCATCTGTTTCACCCAGTTGAGATTCTTGTGAACCACACTTCCTCTTGCTAGTCTTGATGCAACACCTGTTCAATTTCTGATTCTTCAGAGGCATGGGCTTGCAGATCTTATTTACCTTCCCAGCTCTGGACTGCTGGCCCTGATCCCAGCAGTTCTCTATGAAGCATGTGGTGGGGATTGTGTCTGGGCACACATGCTTGGCAACCATGTCAAACTGCTCAAGTGAACTTGGCAAGTCTGACAGGCCCACGGAAATGTCTGCATCATTGGCCCACACACTGACAGAAAGCAGAACCTCCCTGGCTATTGTGGAAGCAAGGCCCCCACCTAGGGCAGCTGCGCTTAAAGCTGGCTCTGTGCGGGTGTGCAGCCATCGTGGAAGGGATTCTGTCACGCTACTCTTGCTCTCCCTGATCATGAGTTTGCCCACAAAAAGCAAGGTCCCTAAGGAGTAGCGGACAAAAGAAAACAGCATAAAATAAAATCAAATCCAAAATGAGCAAAATTCTTACAGGTAATAGGAGAGGGACAAAGAACTCTAATAGTCCCTCTCAATAATGTGAGTATCTTTTACTCCTGTTTGTGGCACTTCTGTTGCAAAAACACTTTCGCTATACACATAAAGTCAGTTTTGAAACATTTCCATAGAATGATAGCTACTTCCTGGGGACAACGTGGGTGTCACCTTCTTGCAGGCAAAAAACATTATCACAAAAATTGCCAAGATTTCTGTGACTCAAAGTAGATACTGAGAAAGGTCTCTGAAGTCAAGAGATACTATCAAGAAGAGAAGAAAGGTAGAATCATTATGTGATCATCCAAATTATAGCTTGTTTCTTGATTGAAGATAGTATAATATGTTATGTTTATTCTAACACCAGCACAAATGCACTCTTCTAATGGTTTAGTGCCATATGTGGAAGTGTTTTCACTTGATGCAAACAGAGAAAGAACTCCACATGTGAGAGTGAACTGAATAAAAATAAGATTAGACTGCTGCCTGGAAAAAGAGATATTTGTGAATTTAAAAAGTTAGTCCTCTTTCTAGATGTGGTGTCTCAAACCTGTAATCCCAGTTTTCTAGGAGACTGAGGCAAGAGGGTTGACAGTTCTAGCACAGCCAGGGCAACTCAGCAAGACCCTATCTTTTTTTTTTTTTTTTGCTGGGAGTGGGGTTTGAACTCACGACCTTGCACTTGCCAGGCAGGCTCTTGTGCCACAGAGCTATCTCCCTGGCCCCAAGACCCTATCTCAAAATAAAAACTAAAATGTCTGGGGATGTAGCGCAGTGTAAAGGCTCTGAGTTTAATCCCTAGTGCTACAAAAAGGAATGAATTAATTAACTAAATTATTAAAAAATAAAATAAATTTTAAATAAAATTAGAAAATTACCTGTAAATAAAATTTTAGACTTCTGTCATATATTCTGCATAATAAACTTAGATTTGGCCCCCATAGCACTCAATATAAGACACACACATTAGTAAAAAGATTAAAATCATGCAAAGAAACTAAAATAAATAGGATTGGTGGTTATAAATTAGATTTCAGCTGGAGTATTTGCTTCCTTAGCAAGGTTGTGTTTTCTTCACTCTACTGAGGTGAAGGAAAGCCCCTAGTACTATTTTAAAGAATAATTCTACCCAAACACCACACAAGAAAACCAAGAAGGAAGTGTCCCATGGGTTCTGAGCACTATGGCATTTCCTTTCAGGATAAGTACAGTTGTTTGCAGATAATGCAAGCGATATGTTAAAAATGGCAAACCAAGAAAGACAGCAGCAGAAGGCAACAGGACTCTCACGCAAACACGCTGCCCTGAGCACCTTGGCTCCTCTGGCTCAGGGACTTGAATCACATTGTCTGTCTGGCAGGGTTTGCTTCAGAAACTAGACAGCTTCGATTTTGCCATGCTCTAATAATTATGTGATGTGTCTTTTGTTACCCCCCCCCATAATTTCAGGTAATAACTTTGAAAATAGTTCAATGGATGGTTTATGGAATATTATACTGTTTCCTATTGACTTTTTATTTATTCTGTGAGCACCCTGTGAGGCACTTTCAGGGGAACAGAGGCTGATAGGGACTTTGCCACTTCCCAAAGGCAGGTAGCAAAGATGGTGAGGGACCTGGGATCTGAACTCTGTCTCTGCTACTCCAAGGATTGGGTAGTTGCTGCAGCCGGATGAAATGTGTTGTATCCAAGGGTACACACTGTGGTGTGTCACTGCTCTTCTGGAACACTCAGCTACCAGGGTCTGATTGGGATATAAACACAGCACTGGTAATGAATTAAAGAGGCAGGGTTTATAAGAAAGGAAGATCATTTATTTGGAAAAGGGCAGGAAAAAATGACATGAGAGGAAGATACTCTGGAAGAATGGGGCATCAGAAAGCAAACGCATATGGTTTTTGTCCAGAGCCCCTTTTTATTAAGACTGGCATTCTGCCCCACACAGAGCCCCTGGAACTTGCAGTAGTTTGATTGGCTCGCTCATTTGTTTCTTTTCTGATCTTTGATGACAGATAATTGTAGGTAGGGGATCTCACAGAAGGGCAGCCCAGAGTGAGAAATTAAGTCAAGGAGACATGTGAAGTGACATAATGATATATCTTGTTATAGTCAGAATATGCCTTTAAAAATGTGTAGGGGTCTCTCTAATACCTAATAGCCTCTAAATATCAAAAGAGACTCCAGCCCATCATTCTCTGACTCTTTACCAATAGTTTCCTTAAAACTGTCCACTCACTGTATAATACCCTCATTCTTCCTGTACTGAAACCCAATGACTCCTATTATTTAGTTCAAGATCTCAGAACCCCTGTACTATGCCCTCTCATATCCCTCCTTCCACTGCTCATTTTACTGTCCTACACCTTAAAGATGCCTTCTTCACCATTCCCTTGCACCCAGATTGCCAGGACCCTTTTTTGCCTTCTCATGGACTGATCCAGATACTCCAATCTCAGCAGCTCACATAGACAGTCCTGCCTCAAGGGTTCAGAGATAGTCCTCCCTTCTTTAGCCAAGCCCCTGCTGCTGACCTCAAGACCCTCCATCTCTAGCCCAGCCACTTCTTCAGTGTATCAATGACCTCCTCCTTTGCTACCCCTCTCATGCCCTGGCCCTAAAACACACAGCTACTCTTCTCAAGTTTCTGTCAGGATGAGGTTACAGGGTCTCTCCCTCTAAAGCTCAAATGACTTCATCAAAAAATATCTAAGACTCACCCTCACTCCCACTCTTGTGTAGTCACTGCTAACCACAAAGCCCTTCTTCGTGACCTTCAGGTGCCCACCACACAATAACCAATTCTTTCGTCTGGCTCATTTCTTCTGTTTTTGGGTTCCCGAATTGCTTCCCGAGCACAGCCTCTCTATTAAAAAAAAAAAAAAAAAAAATCAAAGTGTTCCTTGTTAAGACCCCTTGACCTATACATTCCTCCTTTTACAAGATGCAACAGGCCCTCCTAAGCACCCCAGCACTCTCTTTACCCAACTCGACTCAGCCTTTTACCTACCATATATACTTCTTTTCAGGGTCATAATACAGTAGACATTTTACAACCTCAAAGAGACCGTCTTTCCAGGCAGTAGCCTATCTTTCTAAACAACTATAGACAACATAGTTGCAACATAGACTCCATCTCTCCACACACAGCAGCTGCCACACTATGTAACAAATACAGTTAATGTTCATAGTGGATCCTTTTATCACTATTTCTACCTGTAGCCCTCTCAATCCCATCACCTTCCATACTTCCTATGAGGCCCCTCAATACAGTTGTGTCAAGGTCCTACAGATGACCCTGACTCCCTTTCCTCACATTGATATAAAAAAAACAGAGATAGATACTTCCTTCAACATAGTCATAGTAAAATGACACAGATGATAGACCCCTTTTGCTTCCCTTCCTATGTCCTTTAATCATGGTGATATGTACTCAAAACATGCTGTGTTTTTAAACTTTTCAAAGTTTCTTCAGTCTCCGATGAAAGCGAACACTAATGGTAAACTTCTAGTCCTAGCTGAGATGTCTGGCACTAAATTCTACGTGGGTGCAAACTGTCATCCTGTCGACTCCCCTTACCCCCAAGACAACACCCCAGTTCAACAGGAAGCAGTCTAAGAGACATGTTCACCCTTATATAACAACCAAAAGATGGGAATGATAGGTTCTGGTCCTAGTATGAATTGCTGAATCATTATGATGGTCATCTGATATGGCTGAAGCCCTTAAAACAACAGCTTGTCTTCCCAGAGACCACCTCCCCCTTCTTCTCCAACCCAGCCCAGGGTGCAATTTCCTTCCACCTGTCCTGCCACCTCAGGGAAGGCCTCAATCAGCTCCTTGGGTAAATCTATACATCCTCCTCAAACTGCACCCCTTGGCAAAAGCTATAAAAGCCTCAGTCTCCTTTTGTTCCAATTCAGAGAATTCCTTATCTTCCCTGAATTCTCTCTGAGTCTTCCAAGAAAATGAAGCCTCTTTCCCTTAAAAAAAAAAAAAAAAAAAAAAAAGGGTGTAGATGTGTGTGTGTGTGTGTGTTTGTGTATTATATTAAATAAGTCTGTAGGTGGCTACCCCTTATCTCCTTTATATTTAGGGGACTGTGTGTGTGTGTGTGTGTGTGTGTGTGTGTGTGTGTGTGTACTGATTGCCCTGTACTTATATGTTCCTGGCTACATCCCTGCTTTGCCTGTCGAGTCTTCCTGCTAAATTCTTATGTTGAGGCCTGCATGAAATTCATTCAACCAGCACCCAGGCCCAGTGTGTGAATGAGACCACCTGAGGCCCACTGGATCCCCATTCAACCCAGAGCCCAGGCTCGGTGTACAAGTGAGAACACCCAGAGACCACCAGAATCTCATTCCGCCCAGGATCCGGGCCCAGCGCATGAGTGAGACCACCCAGGGCCTGCTGGATTCCTGTTTGACCCAACACCCAGGTCCAGCATGTGAATGGAACTTCATCCATCAGACATGCTATTATGGTTTATGTCTAGTTGTCCCCCCAA
Source organism: Myocastor coypus (assembly GCA_004027025.1). NCBI lineage: Eukaryota > Metazoa > Chordata > Mammalia > Rodentia > Myocastoridae > Myocastor > Myocastor coypus. The sequence goes on from PVJA010014312.1 coordinate 16,716, forward strand.
AGCCTCATGCAGTCATGAGTGGGGACTTCTATAGATTGAGACTTGACTCATGAATCACTGGGATTATGTGATTTAGTACTGATCTAGAGTTTGAGACTTGATCCATGATCCCTGGGATTATGTGTTTTAAGTACTTCTGGGATTATGAGTATAGCCTAAGGTGGATAGGCTGAGGTGGAGAGCCTGAATGTAATAGAAAGAGAGATAGAGAGATAGACTAGTGCTGTTGCTGTCTGCTTCACTGGTTTGTCAGTTGCCTCTGTTGCCATTGCCGCTGTCCTGCTGCCATGAACTGGATGCTCTCTGCCCTGTTCCAGTCACCCTTGGGCCAGCTGAATATGGACTGAAACCTCCACAAACTGTGAACTAAATAAACCTTTCCTTCCTTCATTTTGAGCTTCATATATTTGTCCCAGCAATGAGTAAAAGTAACTAAGACACACGCCCAGTGTGGAGCTCTGCAGCAGAACTCCCTAATGAGAGGCTAGAGGCAAGACCCATCCAGTTAGCTAGGTGCAGGAAAAAATAATTCAACATATGTAAGACGATGCAAAGAGGCATCAGTGAGAAAGAAGGAATCAATACAAAGGATATAAAAAGAATATTGGCAGAAATAATAGCAGAAAACTTCCCAAATGTGGGGAAAAAAGTCTGACACTTAGTAACTGAAGCATATAGAACTCCAAATAACATAGACTGAATTAAAACCATACCCAGACATATAATAATCAGGATCCCAGAAATTCAGCACAGGAACAGCATACTAAAAGGTGCTAGAGAAAAGAAGCAGATCACATTTAAAGGAAAACCCATCAGAATAGTGACAGATTTCTCTTTACAAACCAAGTCAAGAAGAGCATGGAGCAAAGTACTTCAAGTCTTGCAAGAAAACAAATTCCAACCCAGACTGATATACTTTACAAAACTTTCTTTCAAGTTCATTGGAAAAGTGAAATACTTCCATGACAAAGAACAACTAATGAATTTCATGCTCACAAAGTCAACCCTACAGAGACTACTAAAAGATACTCAAGAGAGGGACCAAAATGACTACAACTCCATGAATGAGAATGGAAAGAACCCACCAAATAGGGCAGACAATTAAACACAGGAGAAAAAGATGTATACAACAGCAGTTTTTCAATTATTCTTTTTGTATACAGCAGCAAAATATTTCCAATAGCATACTGTACAAATGGACTTCTCCTGCACCCTATGGGTCATGATTCTGTCTGGTTCTACTGGGTGGCTATCAAGGAAATAGCAGTCACTGAGTCCCACAAGTGACACCTGACCGCCAGTAAGTATCATGGACACTGCCCACATCCATGATGTACTAGAACTTTGTGCGATATCCTATCCCCAAATTGTTAGAAGTGTTGGTCATATATTTGACATTCCAGTCTTTATGTTCTGTTTCATTGTTGGTAATTCTTTACTACCATGAAAACTTTCTCTTAGTTGATATTTTTATATATATATTAACCTATTTAAATAAGAATTTGGTACCAGGAACGGGGCCGTTGCTCTGACTAACCTGACCACATGGATCATGAGTTTTTGGAAATGGCTTATGGGAAGAGATAAGAAAGGTTCAGAGATAATGCCTACTTGCAAAGAGCTGGATAAACGTCAGCCATATAGTAGGGGAGATTCTGGTCAGCTCAGACCAGAAGACTGTCTGGAAGCCTATGTATAAAGAATGGCTTATGGCTAGAGATAGGAAAGATTTGGAGAGGTTGTCTATCTGCGAAGGGCTGGAAAAGTTTCAGCTGTTCTGTAGGGGAGATTCTGGTCAGAGTTCAGAGCAGAAGACTGACAGAAGGCCTGCGTATGAAGACCAGGTAGGGGAGGTTTCTTCTGGAAAGAAGGACTGCATTGGTCATTAGACTCCAGATGAGTTGTGCTATGGCTTGGCTGAGATTCTGAATTTGCTCATGCCCAGAGACTTTGTCTATGACTGAGATTAAGCGTGGCAAACTGAATAATCTTTCAAAAGGTATTTCAAAGCAACAAACAATTGGGTCAGTGGCATGGTTGTTACTGGGGGCTTTTAGCCATATTTATGTTGAAAATCAAGAGCAAAAGGCAAGGCAAGCTGATTTAAAATGTTGTGGGTTTGGCCAGGAAAGAAGCTCTAATAAAGCTGTGGACTGCAAAGATAGAGCTGAAAGGATCTCTATTGATGGGAAGGAACCAGAGAATCAAAAAGATGGCCTGAGGGTATCACAGGAGGTGGCAGCTCTCCACCCTTTGCACCCTCAGAACAAGGGAGAAAGACTTACCTTGAGAAGGAAGCCTCAGATCCCCAAGTTCCAGATTGGTGGAAGTGGCCAAACCAAGTTCCAAAATAGCACAGGCATGGAGAATTTATTCCTTGGAATCAAGGTCAGAGTGTTCATCAGTCCAGGCACTTGACCATTGCAGCCAAGAAAGAAGAAAGCCTGGCTACTGCTCAGCTGGCAGCAGACCTTGGCATCATCCATGTGGCTTGGTTTTAGGTGATTTCAGAATTCAGGAGTTAAGTTAAGAAGGCTTCCACGCCAACTTCAGAAGAAGGCCTGGGAGGCCAGGTAATGTGTCCCTGAGGGGACAATGTGGAAAGCAGAGTGAGAAGCCAATTCCATGGAAACCCCAGAAGTTTGGAAAAGCCAGAAAGATGAGTCATCTAAGGGAAACTGCAAAGAGGGAGCAAAACCAGCCTAAGACAGAAGCTATGGAAACTACCACCAAGAGTGCCTTAGGGATAGAGTCATATAAGGCCTTTGGAGCTCACAACTCAGCACAGACTGCTTCGCATGTTCCAGTTGGAACTATGGGATTTAATTCCCCTGCTGGATTTTGGGCTTGTGCTGGTCCCAGTGTTTTGTATTACCCTGTTGTTTACAACTTTTGGAATGGTCATGTTTATCTTGTGCCTTGAATGTTCGATCTGTTTAATTTTTCTTTTATACAGGAACTCACAGTTAAGAGTTTGTCTTGGATCTTGGAGGAGACTTGGGACTTGGACTTTTCAGCAATGCTGAAACTGTTGGGACTTTGACAACTCTTAGAGATGGACTAAAATGTCTTTTGCATAAGGTATGTGCATACGACTTTAGGGGTCCAAGGGTGGGATGTTATGGCTTGTGTCTAGTTGTGCCCCCAAAGCCTCATGCAATGATGGGGTAGGGGACTTCTAGAGTTTGAGATTAACTCATGATCCACTGGGATTATGTGTTTTAGTACTGCTGGGATTATGGATCTTAGTACTGCTAGGATTGTGGGTGTGGTCTGAGGCAGATATCCTGAGGCAGAGAGCCTGAATGTAATATAAAAGGGAAAGCTGGTCTCTATTGCCCCGGTTGTCGCTTGTTTCTGTCACCATTTTGTTGCTGTCTTGCTGTTGTGAACTGGATGCTCTCTGCCCTGTTCCACCCCACCTTGGAGCCAGCCAAATATGGACTGAAATCTCCAGTAACTGTGAGGTAAATAAACCTTTTCTTCCTTCATTTTGGGTGTCGGATATTTGTCCCAGCAATGAGAAAAGAGTTACTGAGATAACCACCGCCCTTCTTCTTCTCCAGCTCAGCCCAGGGCACAACTGCCTTTCACCTTTCCTGCCACCTCAGGGAAGGCCGCAATCAGCTCCTCAGGTGTATCTAAACATCCCACTCAAATCCCTCCCCTGGTAAAAGGACATAAAAGTCACAGCTTCTCTTGTTGAGGTCAAAGAATTCCTTGACCTCCCCAAATTCTCTCCATGTCCACAAAGAAAATAAAGTGCCTTCCCCCTCCCTTTTTTTCTTCTGCCTATTTCTCTGCTGCACCGAGAACCTCTCAGTATTAGAAATTTTAAAAAGTATTATTTCCATTTTCCATTGACTTTATGTTAGTTCTTCCTTGTGTTTTATACACACCACATATGAAAAATATGTATATAAGTTGACATAAGATTAATAACTGCTTTGTAGAAATCTTCAATAACCTTTTAAATGGGTTCATTCAATATAATTATATTTTTGCATAGTCCTGCATTACTAGCATTTTGAGAGGCCTTAATTCTTTCTCTAGGACCATATGGCAACTTCTCTTGCCTTCTGGATTATGGTTTTTGTTACTTTCTATATGCTACATCTGGGTATATTAGAATATTTCCAATAAAATATTTTACTTTTCAAAAGTATGTTTGCTAAGTATAAAATTCAGTGAGGACTTTTTTTTTTTCAGTACTTTGAATTAATTAGCCTAGTTTTTTTTTTTTTTTTTTGTCTTTTTAAGACAGTGTCTCGCTATGCAGTTGAGGCTGGCCTTGAGCTCACTTTTGTAGCCCAGGCTGGTCTTGAACTCGCACCAATCCTCCTGCCTTAGCCTCCCAAGTGCTGGGATTACAGGCGTGAGCCACCACGCCCACCTCATAATTAGCCTAGTTTCTTACCCACTTGCTCTTTTCTTTTTCTAATGTGGAATAAGATGCTATTTAATTTTTCTCCTCCATAGCTAATATTTTTGTTTTATGTATATGCTTTAATGATTTTCTCTTGACAATTAGTTTTGAACGATTTCATTTTTGTGCATTTTGGTATGATTTTATTCATATCTCTTGTAGAAAAGTTCATTTTTCTTGGAAATGTGCTATAATTTCAAATAGATTTAGAAATTTTAAATCTTTAAATATTTATTGCCTACCCCTTCTAACTTTGAGAATTCTTATTATATGAATATAAGTTTCTTGATTTGTGCACAGAGTGATTATATGACTAATCTGTAAATTCTTTCTTCTTCATTTTATTTTATTACTTTTAATAAGAAATATCAGTATGATAGTTTCACAACACATTAGTAGTACATTCGCAATAATTGACACATTGCATATTGTCCTCATAAGAGTAATACAGAGCACAGGGTGTGGACATGATACATTTTCTAATCCATATTGGTAAGGAAAGAAAAAATATCTTCTCTTTGAACTGAGAGGAAGTAGATGTATACATAGTCCAATGTTCCATAATTGCAGTTGGTTACCAGTGAAACTGGCAATATTGGAGGTTGTTGATTTAAGCCTCTTACAGCTCATCATCCTAATCTAGTTCTGCATTTTATGCCTCATAATTAAGTTTTTCCACTGTGTGATCAAGGGCAAGTTTAAGCAAGACTTATATAATAAAACATGTAACTTTTGTATCTCTCAAGGTCAGTCAAATCCCCTCAGGATTAACTTTGGAACCATGTACATTGCTTTGTAGAACTGTTGTCAGTGTCAGCCTTTGGGATGAGTCATGACCATTGCTTGACCAGTTTGCTTTCTGTGAAGGCCTGAGAAAATGTTTTTTCTCTGGGTGACTCTCCTTAGACACACTATACTTCATTTATCCCTTTCCTCTGAGGTCCCATAATCTCCTTGACCAGAAAATTTGGGACACCTCTGAGTTATAGGATAGTAAAGCACAGGTTCTCTTATGTCCTGAGTCCTTACTGACCTTGAAGGGCTAGGGCCAAAATATTGGCTATCCTCATATCCCTTCTTTTTCTTCAATTTTTGGTCTGTTAATTTACATTTTCAACCCTCCAGTAGAAAAACTTCATGATACTATTACTATATAACATAGGTACTTGAGCTTAGCAACACTGTCTTTCTGAATATCAAACATCTTTGACTTAGCTTGAAATTGATATTTTCTGTCAATCATTGATATTCTAATAACTCTATAGAATGTGATAAAAGCAGGTACACATTTTATGCAGACATTTAGAAATCCAAGGATGTACAAAATTGTAGCCTGTCAACCTTATGGCATTTTGCCCTGTCTCTTACTCTTAATTAATACCTTTTTTTGTTGTTGTTGTTAACCAACCATTTACTAGAAAGAGCGTATACCAGTAACTGAGTTTACATTAGAAGCAGTACACACGTAAAAGACAAGAATAACAGGCATTCCAAGCATAGTTTTAGTGTTGCATTGTGTTATGATCAACTTCATTTTATTTTAGGTGATTAAAAAAATTTTTTTTCTTATTTCAGAACTTTTGTTTGTTTGTTTATTTATATTTATGGCCGGGTCAGCCTGCCCTAACAGCAGGGCTGGCGCAGCATGTGGTACTGGGGATCAAACTGCGGTCCCTGCAGCCACCTGCAGGTGCTTTAGACCACTGAGTCATCCTGCCAGGCCCCTATTTTAGGTGATTTTTATTGTTATATATATTTAAGTTTGTAAATAATTTGTTTACAATGTGCAATCTATTGTCAATCTCATGTTATATATTCATTTCAGAAATATTTCTCCAAAAAAATTCACTTTTTCTACATCTTATCTTTCGCATTTCAATATTAGTCTATTATTTTAATATGCTATATAATTACTGACTTTCAATAAAGTCAATGAAAAAATAAATTCTTATGTTAATTGTGTTATCTGCCACCTTCTCAGTGTTGCTTCTCTCTGTCTGTCTATGTTTCTGTCTCTCTGTCTCTGTCTGTCTGTCTGTCTGTCTCTCTGTCTGTCTGTCTCTCTGTCTGTCTAATTGGTGGGGCCTAACTGTAGATACAAAAGCTGCTTTTAGTAAGACTTCCTGTTAGTTTTGTAAATGAAGCTTAATGTGATCCTATTTTATCTTTTGTCTGGCCTATGATCCCCCATTTCTACAGGTGTATTTACACTCACGTACTGATCCTGCTGACATAGTTGAATCCGCACACACACAAAAAATCATGAATATAATCTTAAAAATAAAATTGCACAGCAGAAAATGGCTTGTTTTTGTAGAAATGCTGACAATACCAGGTTCATCCTATTAGTATAGTAACAGTGGAAAGCTGGGGCTGGCAGGCATCACCTTTTGAGGCTTTTCTGTTGGCCAGGCTCTTACGATGATGCTTGCCGATGTCACTAGCATTTTTTGGAGCCCTTTCTGGTCCCATGAATTATCACAGCACTGTTTAGAACTGTCTTGGGGGAAAATGCAGACAGATTTAATTCCTCGGTGTAATTTTTAATAAACTCTGCAGGAGGATTTCAGCAGCCACAGAACAGAGCTAAGGACAGCAGCTCTGACTCAGCCTTGGCTCCAGGGAATGACCGACTTCTGAAGCAGACCCCATCTCTTACAGTGGCCGTCACTTCCCACTAATACCATCAGATTCTTACTCCATCAGTTGCTTAATCCACTTGATGAAGTTAGAGTTTTCATGATCCAATCACTTCCCCAAAGCCCAGAAGCCCGTAATATGATGGTTAAGTCTTCAACACACATGATATTTTTGGGAGAACATCTTGGATCCCAAGCGTAACAATAGGTCAATAAAACATTGCAGGTGCTCAATTTTCAGATTGATAGCAATTAGTGACAAGAAGCTAGGAGCTGATTCCTAGCAATCCAGCCCTGTGCCCGGTGTGATTTTCACCCCCCAAGTGTAGGTTGGAGCTAAATAGAGACTTGTCTTTAGGGAGAAGAATATGGCAAAATGAGTAAGTTGTCATTTTCAAAATTTGGTTACAATGGATTGTGAATTTCTCTCATTTTGAGAGAAGCCAGGCATACTGTGAGCTCTCTGTGGAGAGGCCCAGAACTGCTTGGAAATGGTCCTCAGGGAGGAACTGAGGCCCCAGGTCCGCGGCCTGCATCTGCCTTGTGGCATTGCCCTCCACACGACCTTCCATGGCCACTGCCCAGTCAGGTTGCCAGCTGCAACCCTTTGAGCGATGATTTCTCATACAGATAATGTAAGAGAAGGGATTGCTATTTTGAACTGCTAAATTTGTTATGCAACAGTACATAGCTAATACAAGAAGGCAACAAAAACAAATCCCTGTGTTGATTTATTAGTTCACTTTACTGAGGAAGGCAATTTACTATGGAAAATGAATGCTTAAATCCCTAATCTATGGTGGCGCACGCCTGTAATCCCAGCACTCGGGAGGCTGAGGCAGGAGGATCGCTGTGAGTTCGAGACCAGCCTGGGCTACAAAAGTGAGCTCAAGGCCAGCCTGAACTGCATAGTGAGACCCTGTCTCAAAAAGACAAAAAAAAAAAAAAAAATCCCTAATCTACAGTTATCAAAATATGGTCAAAGGCCACACATCAGTGTATCTGATGAAGATTATTTTAAAAGTTGTTTTCCTGGAACCACGAATACACCGAATGGCAACCTTTCAGAATAGGGCTTGGGAACCTGCATCGTAGCCGGCTTGCCTGTATGTTGGACCTGGACACCTTTCTAGCAGTCACTCTAAGAAGGAGTACACATAGGAGGTGGGACAAAAGACAAATGATGACGGCAGTTGGCAGGAGGGGCACTTCCTGGAGAGCCAGAGGGCGCCTTTCCTAGCTCTTCTTCTGTGGAGGGCCTGCTCTGAGAGCTTCCCTCCTTGGAAACCTCGTGGCAGGCAGCACAGATCTGACTGGCTTTGGCAGTGGGACTTGCAGTCAGTGTCATTAACCAGCCTTGTCGTGTCCTTATGGAAGGACATGTTTTCTTCCTTTGGGGTCATCTCACCCTAAGAATGGTCACAATTTGAAGTCAAGTTCAGCCTGCTCTCCTTCAAGTAGAAACAATCCCCTAGGCTCCCAGAAGGGCCAAGCAGGAAACTGTAAGCCTCTCTGGAGAGGAGAAGATAGATTTTGAGGGGATGTCAGAGACAGGGCAGGGAAGGAGGGACACTGGGAGCACTGAGGCTGCAGCAAGGTATCTTCTGCCACAACAGAGTTGTCACCCTTTGTACCCATTGCTTTTGTGTGTGGATGAGTCAAAGAACACATTTATTTTTCCTGAAACCAACTCTCTACTGATTGGTGACATTTGAACACTTCTTTAGCTCAATCTTTCCACTTTAGCTGAAGATTTTGCTAGGACAAAAGGCATATACTATATTGTTTTGTTTTGTTTACAAATTTCTGTAATCTAATGTTTTTTAAAAGTGTATTCCATAATTCCTTTTAGATATATTAAAATGTTTAAAAAGTGAGAGTAATAACTTTAAACAAAGTCATGCTATAGTTTCCTCTCATTAGTAGATATGAAACTCCAGAAAATATGATTTTTTGTTTTTCATCTTTTCTTATTTTACTGTATTTTTTGGTTAAATTGTATTTTAAGGAAGGTTCACTCTTGTTTTTGATGCGTAGAACTGAAACCAGGGCTTCCACCTTGTTAAACGAGTGTTCTACTGCTGAGCCAAATCCTCAGCCCCTCAAATATGACTTTCATTTTATTTTTTTATTGCATTTAATAAAAAATAACAATGTGACAGTTCCAAATCACGTTAGTAGTACATTTCCAGTATTTGATACAATGCATATTGTTGTCCTCCTAGTAGTTATACAGAGCACAGGGTGTAGATATGATAATTTTTCTAATCATTATTGCTACAAAAAAATTTTTTGCTCATTGAAGTCAGAGAAAGTAGTTGTATCAAATATGATTTTTAAAAAACATTATCAAGAGGGTTTTCCTGGCATCATGGTAACAAAATAAGAGCTTTAATTAAATTTATGATTTAAAAAAACACAACCTTGGGGGAATTCATATTGTTCAATTAGGCTCAGTTTCTATCCACATTTAGTAAGTAGTATGTGTTTGTGGCTTTAGTGAACTCAGAGATGTCAGTTCAGGCTGGCTTTGAACTCAAGGAGATCCTCTTGTCTCAGGCTCCTGGTTGCATCTCTTTACTCTACTAAGGAAGAGGCTTTTTATCAGCGAAGAAATCTTGAAAGGCTGTGCATATAAATAAAGCAGAATTGCATTTTAAATGGCTCTAGTACTCAACTGTGAAATTTAAATGACATCATCTTCGTTGTGTATATGCAGACTCAGGAGCTGTGAATCCTGGAACTTAATCTCAAGAGTGAAAGATACATAGCACTGTTTGTGGGACAAAACAAGGGTCTGCTTGGGGCCTGGGCTAGGCTGTCCAGCAGAACATGGTTTGGAAGTGGATGAATGACTGTCTCTCACAATGGGCAGATTCAGTTATTCTTGTTAAAAGTGTTTAATCTGAGTGCTTCTAAATACTGATTTTACCTGGACTTATTTGCTGAAAAGATGCTTACAAAAATGTAAAGAAATGTCAACACTTCTTCCTGCTAGTGATTTTGTCATTCTGGGCAGAGAATATGGTCATGGTAGAGACTCAGCCTCCTACAGCACAGCACAGCGAGTTGAGGAGCCACCCCGCATTTGTCTGGACAAAGACATTCTCTCAGCTGCTGTGATGGTGCATGTCTGTAAGCTTAGCTCTGGCTGAGCCAGGAGGACAAGTTCCAGCCCAACCAGGTTAACTGAGTGAGTGGTTTAGCAAAACCTTGTCTCAGGACTAAAAATAATAATAATAAAAGTCTGGGGATGTAACTCAATGAAAAGGCCTTAGGTTCATTCCCCAGCTTAGAAAATAAAAAAAAAAAACTTAAGCTTTCTGTGCCTGAAACTCTGATTAGTTCATTTGGTCTACATTTACCAGGTATAATGTACTACACAAAGCAGCCATTATAAGAAACAGTTTACACATTGTTATTTTCTTTTTAATATATTTAATAACTGACATTTAAAATTTTCAACTGGATTCATTGTTTAATTAAATGTCACACTCAAAAGAAAAAAAGGGAAAAAAGAGGATGTGCAATGTATTTGATGTTTAATTTTAAAAAATTTACTAAAGAACACATTATCATGAATCCCGCCCTCCAGGTCTTCCTCCTCTCTTTTGAATACACTCATCCCCTCCGTCCCACGGTTCTCCTGCTTCAGAAGCAGGCTGGAAGTCCTCTCTCATGAGCTGTGCTGTCCTGGATGCTTTGATGTCCTGAATCCATTAAAAATATTGACCTTTTGTGTTCATTTTGGCTTTGGAAAGAGCCAGAGGTCACAATGTACTACATTCTGGTAAACAAGGTAGGTAAGGACACACTGTTATGTTTTTATGAGCCTGCCTTTTAAAATTGTATTTATTCATTTGTTTATTTATTTTGAGCTTGCCGTACTAGTGGATGACACTCAGCAGAAGAATTCACTGAGTTGTTTTATCACATTTCATAGAGACGCTCAGAAAAGAGATTCAGAGAATGGCAAGGAGGATGGAATAAGCGTGTTAGTTAATTAATTAATTAAGGACAATATGTCTCTTACTGTAATATATTTTTAACATTTAAACATTCACTTTGTATTTTGATCACTTTGTAGTAAGCTTTCACTTATCAAAGAAAAGGAGAGAGGTGAAAATATGCAACTGCTTTTACTAACACCTTTTTTTTTTTTCCGTAAGTACCAAAAAGGAGAGACTTTTAAAGAGGTGGGTGGAAATGAGAGGGCAGAGGACAAATGGGAAGGGGGCAGATCTGGAAACTAGAAACCAGACTTCTCTGCCCTGTCAGTAGCTTAAAACTATGTAATATTTTTAGATAATTTTGTGGTAAAATTTTAAAAGTCAATCCCTAAAAGTTAAAAGCAAAATAAATCAAAAGAATTTAAGTGTGCACTGCATTGGTGACAAACTACTCAGGAATTATTTCAGCATTACTTTAAAACACAATCACTGGTTATATACATCTTTAGAGGATGCAATCTATTGGCAGAAGCACACAGAAAATCACAAAATGTTTATAGGAATAAAATTATTGTTGCTCAAGTTAATATTGATGTACTAAAACCATTAGTTGTATATTATGAATTTAAAAAAATGGTTGTCATGCCGGTATCACTGAGAGTTCACGGTTTTCATCAAGGGAAGAATTTAAAATGGATGAGTATTCGAGGGGCATCCTTTGGTGTTGAATTTAGACTAGAACATCAACATGAACTCATCATGCACCTGCTCTTATATGTGTGGCTATGCATGTCTGCGGCAAAAGCCACAGAGCTAGACTTAATGCAGTGGCCGCAGTAAGTGGCCCTGGTGCCTGGATCCATTTCCACCAAGGGGAATTATATTTGCTAAGAAATAACTTCTGCTTTGAACCACACAGCAAGCATTTCAGTTGAGTGGAGCACACTGGTCTCATGCTCCCTGCATGTGAATGCTTGGCTGGTACCCATTAAGTCTGTTTATGAGGTAGTAGGCCAGCATGGGCCATCGTTTGGCAGTGCCAGCTGGTGGAGCCCAGCAGGTGTTATTGGGAATGTCTCTCTGCATGGAGATTCCTGAAGGAAGTGTGCCCATGGTGCTTGTTGTCTTCCTCTGGCCCCCCATCAAGCTGGGCACATCCTGTATTAGCAACCTTTGCCAACACACCAAGAAAAGGGAGCACCTTCAGAGGCCGCTGTCTCATTGCTGGTAAATCATGAGATGAAAAAAATCCTTCACTTGGAAATTATGATTGAGCAATTTCAAGGCAAGTTCTCTTTTTTCTGAAAGCTCAGAAAGGAAAATTTCTCAAGGTTAATACAAGTTTCCATCTTTCTTAATTACTTAAAAAAGTGAAGAATAACATTAAAGGAGGTGGTCAGACTTGAGCTGCTATTGGAAGGTTTGTGGCAGTTGCGCCCTGGTGGTCTCTGTCCTCTGTGCTTTTGAGTGGCAGCTCCAGTGCCCCATGTTCACGCAGTTCTGGGCTGGTGCACAACTATGCCGGCTGCCTAGCCTTGCCCCTACCTTTAAAAGCGAAGCCGGATTCTCACGCAGCTCAGGACCTCCAGCCCCTGACAGTGGTGTACATTCCTTGCATAGTCATTCCAGCTCTGCTCTGCATCTACAAAAAATTCCTGCAGCCATACATATATCCTCTGATTGCACCTTTAGTTAGTCGTATAAGGCCTGGAAAAGCTGTGCAAGAATCCAGTGATAAAAATAAAATCCAAGTAAACCATAAAGGTGCAGATATGCGTCGACTACCAACAAAAGAACCAAAAGAAATACTCATGCTATTTTTCTACAGGAGTTCAATTATTTTAAAAATGTACCTGATAGTATGAAGCGCCTTCTTTGTAACTATCTCTGATGTTTTTCTCTGCGATCAGAATTCAGGATAGACAGTTTAGATATTCACCTGATACTAATCAAGAAATACATAGTACTTACATTTAAGATATATTGTTTCATTTAATGGCCTCATTCCTAGTCACTTGTTCATTAAAGTTGCTCATTTCCATTAACGCTGTTTTAAACAGTCTGAACAAATTGAAGGCTTGTGCAGTAGACACTCCGTCACTAAGTCAGTACTTATAATCCTTGGACCTCTGGCCTTTATTCATACGAATTTGACTAGTGTGTTCTCTGATTTCTGTGAGTTTTTAAAATTTGAGTTGCATAAATTATACCATGAAATCGGTGACAGTGATGTGAAACATAAAGGTATAATTACTGTCAAACATAGTGGAGCAGTTTATGCATGAGAATAGTAATTATTATTTATTGCTCTGAGCAAAATAGAAAAGATGGAAATAGGAAACTTACTTGAAAAACAAAACATCTTCTACATAAATTTCCAGTGTATAAATTCTCTGTTGCATTTTTTCTATTTCTACAAGTGTATTAGATATTAAATTTATCTAATAAGGAGAAGGAGAAGAGGAAGAGAAAGAGGAAGAGGAAGGAAGAGGAAGAGCAGGAAGAAGAAGAAGAAGAAGAAGAAGAAGAAGAAGAAGAAGAAGAAGAAGAAGAAGAAGAAGAAGGGGAAGAAGAGGACGACGACGAAGAAGAATACTGCCATATTTAAAGCTTTTGGACATGTATAACCAGTATCTTTCTCTAGGTATTTGAAATTTATTGTTTCATCAAGGGAAGAATTTATCTTGGTTATCTTTTTCTCTAGCCTCCAATACTCTCACTTTAAAATGCCAACCACAGTTGTTTGAAGACTGAAATGTTTTCACAACTACTTTTCATGTCCGGAGAATGTGCCTTTTCTGTGGATAAATTCAATGAATTTGAAAAACAAAGGTGGTCTGAGGCTACAACTCAGTGGAAGTGTGCTTACCTAGTATGTGCAAGGTCCTGAGTTCAATCTCACTGTGTGGGGAAAATGCTAAAAGCTTTCAGGATAAAAATTACAAAAACACTGTCACTGTTTTTTTTGTGAAGTAAAAGAGAATTAATATGCAATATTTTTTGAATTTCAAAAACATAGTTTACTTCTTATTTTAAAGAGAAAACCAATAAAAACTATGGTACAAAATTCCAAAACAAGATAGTAGGAGAATAAGAAGTGTTTGTACATTGCTCATTGTCACAATATGCAACATTTTGAAACAAGGCCAAAGTGGGTAACATTGAGAATTCTGTGAATTAAAAAGTGGTCTCAAAAGTATCGATTTTAGGGCCAGTAGGATAGCTCAGCAGACTAAGCACCCGCTTCGGCAAGCACAGGGACCAAGCTTCAATCCCTGGCAGCACGTGTGGTGCTGGCCTCACCCTCAGCGCACACTGAGCCAGCCATCGACTCAAGGTGTGGTGGTGCATGCTTGTCATTTCAATGCTGGTTGGCTAAAAACAGAAGCATCACTATAAGTCCAAACCGTGGAATGAGACCCTGTACAAAACACATATTTTTTTTTTTTTTAAAAAGGCATTGATCTTAACTTGGTGTTTGAATGTTTATCTAAATAAAGATAACTATAATGCACTGGAAGCTCTTGACAAAACCTGAATCATTTTTCTTGTCATTGTACTGATGAGAGAAAACAAGCTTAAAACCTAACATATTTTGAAGTCCCTGAATTCTTACTGCGTACCTCAATTTATTTTTATTCAGTTATGTTATTTCTGATTTGTTGTTCAAACCGTGGCTATCAAAAATTTTAGAATAAATGCCATTGTCTTTTAAATTGGTTCTTTATTAGGGTTAAAGTGAACACTAACACATTTGTGCAATCTTTTAACAGGTTAGTCAGAACATAGCAAAAGCTTTGAAAATATTAGCTTCTTTGACCAAGAAATATTTTTCTGGATCTATAAGCAAGAGAAACAACTAAGAAATGTAGTTTAAATAATATATCCTGCAGCCTAAAAGTAATGTTCTACAATCAAGCTTATTAGCATGCCTCCTACTATGGGTTAGCTCTCTCCACATCCTCCCCACCTGTTGACTTGCATGATTTATTCTAGAAGCTGTTGCTGGCAGCTATGAGGTGACATGTGCTCCATGCCCTGTGCTCTGCTAAGAATGCCCACCTGTGCAAAACCTGAATATGAACAGAGTGATGGGAGGATGTGGAGTCAAATGTAACTGCAACTTCCTCCTGGTAGAATCGTCATTGCATATTAGTTTTTATTTTTACTCTCTGAATTTTCCTCAACAAAATTGCATTCAGTGTTAATTCAATAAGTATCTGCCCCAGAGAGCCAGGTTGAGACTGACAGTCCTGGGTTACAGCCCTCGCTCCGCAGTGATATGGACCCAGGTTGGGACAGCTGTGTCCCATCCACAGTCCTTCTTGGAGTGTGGGTGAGGCCATGTCTTTCTTCTGGTGAGTGTACTTTGCCTGCATGAGGGGTAGGATAGAAAGTTTTACCTGTTGTGCAATGGAGTCGGTGACACCTTTGCTCTCATTCAGAGACAGATGCTGCCAGTGCAGGTGAAACAGCTTTGGAAGCTGATTCTGGGATGTCAGTAGATTGTTCCAAAAGCCTCCAACATGGTTTTAATGTAGTCTGGGTTGCAATTGCCTCCTATCCTCACCAGCACCCATCTTTACCCCTCATTTAAAATAAAAACTTTTAGGGGCCCGGCAGGATGGCTCAGTGGTCTAAAGCACCTGCTTAGGAAAGCTTAGGCGGCTGCAGGGACCACGGTTCGATCCCCGGCATCACATGCTGCGCCAGCCCTGCCCTCGGGGCAGGCTGAACCGGCCATAAAAATAAATAAATAAATAAATAAATAAATAAATAAAAGTTCTGAAACAAGAAATAAATAAATAAACAATTCTTAAATAAATAAATAAATAAATAGTGTCCAAAGATTAGGCCTGTCTTGTATGTGGCCGGACACAGCGCGTCAAGGCAGTCCTACCTTTCGCTCAGGGGCTTTGCTCCTGAGGGGTCCTTACTCCTGGTGCATGTTCACCTGCCCTCTGCTGAGTCTCCCTTAGTGGAAGGACCTGGTTGCCCAGGCCAAGTGCAAAATGTACTTTCTTCCCCTTGTTCATCCCACCTTCCAGGCTGGTGGGTCTTGAGGGTAGGGTCTGTGGGACATAGCTTCCCCCTGCTCCTGGACTCCCATGGGTCTGCCACCGCATCTCCCTGTCTAGCCAGAACGTCCAGAGACCATCTGGCTCATCTCTTCGCTCCATCCTTGCCTCAATCCTTTCTCCTCTAAGAGCAGCTCCTGGAGCTTTCAAGAACACAGATCAACTTTGTCTTCCTGCAAAAGATTCTTATAGGAGTCTTCTGAAAACAGAATAACTTCACATCCTCCCTAAAACCGGGTCCTTGAAATTCTGTAGTATGTTGTCATCTCTGCTTGTTTGTCTCTTTAACTGAAAAGAAATCTTTGCAGGCAGGGCCTCTGGTGCTCTCTGCTCTGTCTGCACTGTACGCAGCAGTGAAGGTGTGTGAACTTCCTGTCTGGTTCTGAAAGCTGCTCCTCACGCTCTTGCTGCCTGCTGTGGGGCATTCTCCTCAGAGGGAACGTGGATGGATGTTTGCAGGGCAGATACGTGAAGCGACTATGCATGCCATGCAGCTCTGTTCTTTTATCAGAAGATAAATCCAGGGTATAAACAATCACCACGACGTGTTTATTTAGAATGTTTCAGAGCTTAGAATAATTTTCTTTCCATTTGACACACACACAGCTGGTAGACTGTGAAGTGAATTTGACAGTAAGTGATCATTCTGGCACTAATCTTTTAACTTGCTTAATAAAAATATTTATATTTTAAAATTCCCATCAAGTTTTGGATCGGAACTCAGCAAAGAGACATCAGCAAATTATATTTTATTTATATATTAGCTTTGCAGAACCACCCAGTATTACAGCATGAAGTGCTCTTGCCAGGACACACTAAGGGTGAGAAGGCTTGAGTTAGGTAACAGGTTCCTTGGGCTTTATTTACAATAACCAGAAGCATTATTTGGATTATTAACATTAAATCTTAG
Source organism: Myocastor coypus (assembly GCA_004027025.1). NCBI lineage: Eukaryota > Metazoa > Chordata > Mammalia > Rodentia > Myocastoridae > Myocastor > Myocastor coypus. The sequence continues at coordinate 33,719 of PVJA010014312.1, forward strand.
TGATGTAATGTTCATTGTTTTATGAACATTAAAGCTTGCTGTAATTTGTTTTGAGGGAAATGATAGTTGTATCATTTTTATTGAATGAGAATGTATTTGTTTAACACACAACAGATGTGATTCTTTTACATAAGTGAATTTGCTAGAAAGCCAATGTATATTATCGCTCATATAAATACACATCTTCATCAGAGAATGCTAAGCACACTTTAGCCTTTTTCTTATGATTCAGTCACTGTAATAAAATGCCGCGTTGTACTGAACTAATGAAGCAGCTTCAGCCATCTGGAGTCCAGAAAGGATGCAGTGGGACCATAGGGGAAGGGAACTGCCCAGTGCTGAGATCACTTCTGCATTGTGGTCTTCACACCTGCGTGGGTACAGATACCTGAGATCATCAGTTTATGAGTGAAGGTTTACTTTATTCTGGAGGCTGTAGGCCATAATTGGCTGGCTACCTTGCTCCAAGCCTGTGGTGAGGCAGGAGTGCATTGCAAAACCCTAGGAGTGAGCTAAGGAGAGGAAGAGAGCGCAGATTCAAACTTCCTCTCGGGCTTGCAAGACCCTCCCCCACGAACTCCCGCCTGGCCCCACTTCTGGAAGGTTCTTCCACCTCCCAGCAGCACCGTCATGGCTGCCGAGACCCAGGAGTCGGAAACCTTTTAGACTCAAGGCACATCACCAACTTGAGATTAATTTGCTGTCTGCTTGCTGCTTACCTTCCTTGCTGCTGGTCCAAAGTCAGAAACTCTAGAACTGAGTTTCAGACCTGACCCTGCAGCCAGGGCCTTCATTTCCTCGTGCATGTGACGGGGCTGTGAAGCTTCCAGTTTTCCTCTAGGTACCTCAGCTGGTGGGTTCCCAGGTGGTACCCAACACACCCAACTCTGCTCTGAGCATGGCCTGGAGGGCAGCTCCTTTGCCTACAGTGGAGATAGTCACATTCTTGAGGGCAGGGTGGGGAGGCCCTGGCGATCTGCACCTAAAAGTGGAGCTGTAGCTCCTCCTGACACCGAGAAGCAGGCATGTCTGCTTCCAGAAGCCTGTGGATGCTGGCACTTGTTCTCTGTTTCACCATGCTCAAGACACAAGCCCCCAGCAATCTCAAGAGTAGTCATGGCACATTAGGTGTAAGCATTCAACTTCTTCCCAGAATCTAAGAGAATAGTCAGTGGGGATGTGGTGTGTGGTGGACGTTGTGGCCTGACGAGGTCTGAGCAGCCTCTAGGACGTGGTGCAGTGGGCTGCTCAGGGCTGCATCTGTTTGTATTTGCTCGCTGGGTTCCCCAGCATAGTTCTAAGAACTTAGCATATATTTGCTAGTTTTCTGGGAGAGCTGCCATTAAATGTTGCCACCAACTAATTAGGTGGCTTAAAATAACAAATTATAGTTCTTTCTCAATTCTGAGGCCTGAAGTCCAAAATCAGTGCACTGTGGCGAGCAAGCTCCTGCTTGAGGCCTCAGGGAAGCTCCTTCCTTGTCTCTTAGCACATCTTTGTCTAGGCTTTGTGGCACAAGCTCTAGGCTCTGCCTCCATCTCTGTGTGGTGCTGTCCTCTTGGGATGTCTCCTCTCACAAGGACCCCAGACATTGTACTAAAGGCTTCTACTCACCCATCATGACCTCATGGTGACTCACATTTTGACTCCATCTGGGACAACGCCGTCACCAAATGAAGGTGCATCTGCTCATCCTGAGATCACATTATTCAACCATGTTCAGTGCTCAGCAGATACAGCATACGGAAAAAAAAAAAATGGATGTCTTAATGATGCTATAACAGAATGCCACAGAGTGGCAATTTATAAAGAACTTTATTTCTCAGAGCCTGGAGTTTAGGAAGTCCAAAGTGGGGAAGCAGGCATTGTGAGGTCTTCCTGCCATGGTAACAGGTAGAAGCACAGGAGAGGTGAATAAGCAAGAGGACAAGTGGGGTCAACTCTTCAAAGCCAGCCAGCCTACAGTAACTAGTCCATCCCCAAGGAAAGACAAGAACCCACGTATAAGTGTTGAACCCACATAACTGCTTACCTTGTGATGTGGAGATCCAGTTTTTAACACAGGATCTTCAGGGGCCATTTTCAGACCACCATTTTCTGTGCTATAGTAAAATATCTAGCCGGGCATGGTGGCTCATGCCTGTAATCCCAGCACTCTGGAGGCTGAGGCAGGAGGATCGGTGTGAGTTCGAGACCAGCCTGGGCTACAAAAGTGAGCTCAAGGCCAGCCTCAACTGCATAATGACACCCTGTCTCAAAAAGACAAAAACATAAAAAAAATATATCTAAGGGTGGGCAACAGAGGGGAAAAAAGAGGCTGATTAAGCTCACATTTTCAGAGGCTCAGTTATAACAACATGGTGCTGACTCTGGGGAGGGTGCCTAACTGGGCCACCTCATGGCAGATGGCATCATGGTGGGGCACCTGGAGGAAGCAGAGAACCCAAGGTGAGGTAGGGAGTCAAGATGATTGAACCAGCCAGGCTTGCTCTTTGTGTAACAAAGAACTCAGAGCCCCAGGAGAAACACCAATGCCATCCTAGGGTAATGCCCCATGGTGTAATGGCCTTAAAGTCCCCACAACTAGGTTCCAATACATGATCCCTTAGGGTGCATCACTTCCAAACCAAACACTGACATTGCCTGACTTCTTCTGCAGATTCCTGCTCTGCCTGTTCCTCCTCTTCCTCCTCCTCCTCCTCCTCCTGCTCCTGCTCCTCTTCCTCCTTTAGATTTTTAAATTTATTTGGTATAGGGTATCACTATGCAGCTTGGACTTGTAGTGATCCTCCAGTTTCAGCCTCCTCAGCACTGGGCTTACAGGTGTGCACCACCATGTCCAGTTTTGGTGGCTGGCACAGGGTGGAGCCCGCATGGCATGTGGTACTGGGGATTGAACCTGGGTCCTTGCAATTGCCAGGCATGTGCTTAGATTGCCACGATTTCTCTCCAGCCCAGTTTTTGTCTTCTTTATGAATTTCAGGGTAACAGCTTTTGCTGGGGGGGGAGGGGGAGTCCTATCATAGGGTTATCTGTCTGTAAGGCTTCTAGTCCCAGAATACTGATAGCATCTTATTCTTATCTTGGTGCCTTCAGTCTTGAAAGGGATAAGAGAGGTTCGGTAGGGGCCTGGCGGGATGGCTCAGTGGTCTAAAGCGCCTGCTTAGGAAAGCTTGGGCAGCTTCAGGGACCGCGGTTTGATCCCCGGCACCACATGCTGCGCCAGGGCTGAGCCAGCCATAAAAATGAGTGAATAAACAGCTATAAAACAAGAAAAAAAAATAAAATAAAAGATTCTTAAAAAAAAAAAAAAAGAGAGGGAGAGGTTCGGTAAATTTAGAACTAAGCAGCCTGTATTATCACCCCATAAGTGATGAAAATCTTTATATATGGAGTTGAGTTGTTAAGAGCCTAGACTGAAGAGAGCAAAAATTACAGGGCTATGAAACCTCTATTTATATGAACATGATCAAGGAATGTCATAGAGGCCCAGAAAATCTGAATGGTAGTAAGAATATTGAATTGGCAATAAAAAGTATCACACCAAAGAAATGCCCAGGACCTGACGGCTTTTTGCCTGAATTTTACAAATATCTGAAAAACTAAGAACATTCTTTGTCAAATTCTTCCAGGTAATCAAAGAATAGGGGAAAATTTCAATTGCCTTTATGAGGCTAGCATTAGTTTAATACAAAGCAAAACAACATTGTCGCAAAATAAAAACTTACTTCCAGAGGCATAGAGTATGCTTTGAAACTCAGGCGTGCCTTTTAGGGTATGAGATACGTCTGGGGATGCAGAAATAGCAGGAGGTTTGAATTAAAATGGACTTTGAAGATACTAGTGACAGATGACAGGCCCCTTCTGTGCTGGTCCTCTCCGTGGTGAAGGAGTTTATGGGCTGGGGACCCTGGGTGCCGGGAGCCCCCTAGAGCCCAGGCAGTGTCTCTGCAACTCACCTTTCAGCCAAGGCAGTGGCTGCAGCAGAGACTCAGGGATGATTTTGTTGAAGAGCCTGGACTCCTCACTGCCTCCGCAGCTGCTCAGTGGGTAACAGAAAGCAGGATGGAAGTTCAGCAACTCTACCTTTGTCTTTGTCACTGTTCCTTCCCTTTGTCAGGTTAACTTTGAGGTCCATTTTCTGCTCAGTTCTGTGTCAGATGTGACCGCCTCCAGTTTGGCCAACACTTCTGTCCTTATTGTTGTTTCTTTTACCTAGTCCTGGAGTCCTGATCAGCACTCCAAAGACAGGGCTTAGGATGCTGGCTACCTGCTTATAAACTCCCTTATGACCTCAACATTGTTATCCCTATGAATTTTGGGCTGAGTGGCTGGACCTAATCTTTGGAACACCAAAGTCAAGGCCCTACAGGCTTAGGAATGCATTAATACTGCTACAGTCTTGGCTAGAAATGGGACCAATTTCTCTGCCTCATTTGTATTTTGCAATATGAATTTTCTCCCTTAAATACTGCATTGACAGCAAGGAAAAACCATTTCCCAGAATATCTTAAAGTTTTTCTTGAAATATATCCAAGAACTATGAGTTTTATGTGGTCCAGATCCTGTTTCTTATTTCGGTATCTTTGTGGTGCTTTCCATAAACCAAATCAGCCCACCACACTGATTAGGTCCTGATGACCAGGTCTTTTGGCAGCCTCTGCAAAATGGAATCTGTTGGATACCCACCCCCAGGGTTCCTGCTCCAGGGCAGTTGTGAGCTGGTTGGGCCCTAGCTGGACAGACATAGGTGCCAAGGAAGGGTGAGAGAGGGATAAAGTTGGGTCAGGGTTAAGGTTAAGGTTAGGGTTAGGTTTCAGAAGATGTCTAGGGTGAGGGTTAGATTTTCAGATTACGTTTATGGCAAGAGTGAAGGTGAAGTTAGGGGTAGGGGTCATGGCAAGGGTCAAGGCTAGGGTTACATTTAAGGCTGGGGTGAGGGTGGAAGCTGAGTTAGGGTTAGGATTTAGAGTGTGGATGAGACTTTGATTAGTCTTTGTGTGTGAGTGATGGTGAAGATTAGGCTTGCGTTTAATATTAGAGTCAGGTTCAAAGTTCAGAGCCAGTGTTATGGTCAGAGTCAGGGTCTGAGTTAGTTGATTATGGATAGGGACACGGTCAGGGTTAAGATTAAGATAAGGTTTAGGGCTAGAGTGAAGGTGTGGGATAAGATTAGGATTGGAGCTAGGGTTATAGTGAGGGTGAAAGTTAGAGTTAGTTCATTAGGGGTATCAGCAGAGTCAGGGGAAAGATTAGGGTGATTAGGTTTAGAGTAAGTGTTAGTGTACTTGTTTGGGGGTTACTATTTCTGTGAGAGTCATGGAAGGAAATAGGTTCAGGATTAGTTTGATCAAGGTTTAGGGTCAAGATTAGGATTAGGATCAGGAAAGCCACAGTCTTAGCTGTAGAATAAGGGTTATGTTAGTGTTTGGATTAGGGGTAGGACCTGTGCAAGGCAGATGGAGAGAATTAGATTTAGGGTGAGGGCTGTGATTATGAATATTGTTAGGGTTAGGTCTGGGTCACACCTATCTCCTACATCCTTAGCACACATGAGGGATGTGCTAGGTTTAGGGTATGGTATGGTCATGTTCAAGGCTTGTGGATGAAGAGCAAGGTTTCCTCATGGATCTCAGTGGCCACTGCCAGCAGGTCCTAATCTGCTGTGCCAGAGAAGTGCCCACATTGACAGTTTTCATACTTGCTAGTTCCCCTCATCCCGGCTTCTCAACTTCTGCATTACCATCGTTTTGCCAGGGTCATTCACTTGGTGAGGGTGCCCTGATCACGTTATGCTGCTAAGCAGTGTCTCTGGCCTCCACTCCTGCAATGCGCTGTGAATGCTGCCGTCTTGAGTGTCCTGCTAGGACAGCAGCCACACAGCAATTGCCATCATTCAGCACCTATTTGCTTTCCTCACAAAAGTCCAGATACTCCTTCCACCATCCATAGGATGCTTGATGTGCAGGTTATTTCTGCTTCTAGTGGCCTGGAAGAGAAACATTCCCCGGGTACTTTGAGATGGCAATTGAGATTGGGCGTGGTGGCACAGACCTGTAATGCTAATATAGTGGCTGAGGCTAGCCAAACCAGTAAGAAAAATAAATAACAACCTGTGTCTTTCATGGTTGCACACGCAAATCCTATTAGCAAACTACCAGCCAACCCAAGTTAACAAAGTATAAAATTACAATTGGAAAACTAGTCCAAGTCATGTTTATCCCTGTAAGACACAGTGAGTTTATCTTCACAGAATCTGTTCATGTAATTCATCACATTATTAGATTAAAGGAGAGAAGGCTTATGGTCACCTTCACAGATGCAGACAGCCACTTAATAAAAACCATCCATTCACAATTAGGCTTTGGGACATGCCTTATCTGGTGCAGCAGGCTGCTGAGCTGCAGGTCTCAGGCCAAGTCCGTGACACCCATTAGGACAGACCAGGCATGCAGCCGATTTGGAAACTGGAAGGACAAGAGCCAGAAGGCAAGAAAAGACCTTGGGCCTTTCATCATGCACTGTTCTCTCACTTGTTTAGTACCAAGGTTTACAACAACTCTGGGTGCAGAAAGCAAACCATACCTGCATGCCCTGGATGCCCAGGTGACACCCTAGCATCTCTAAGGAGGGTGACTGGGGCCACCTTCCTTGGGAGAAGGGGAGTTCAGAGGCTGAACCCCAACACAAGTGGAGAGTACCCACTCCAGGTGAATCTGCATGTAGGTGACCCAGAATGAGCCTAACGACTCCCATATAATTCTTCCCATAACACCAGTGGCATTAACACCAAACCAGGGCAAGCATTATAGTTACTGCTGAGATACAAGAAGTAAGCCCTTATAGCAGCAATGAGAATCTTGCAGTGGACTGTCTAAGTTATCATACAACAAAATTTTTTAAAAATTTTCTTTTTTGGTAAAATGTATCTTAGTATGAGGTTTACAGTGTCTCACTATGTAGATCAGAAATGATTTCCCCTGTGTTCAGCCTCCCAAGTGCAGGGATTACAAGTCTGTGCCACCATGCCCAGAGTGCCCTGGGGGCAGGGCTGGTATGACAGGCCAGGGATCAAACCATAGCTGCTTTGTCTGCCTAAGCAGGTGCTTTAATCCACTGAGCTATCTGACCAGCCCCTAAAAAAGAGTTATTTTTTTCTGTATTTGTAGAATATAGGACTATTTATATGGACAATTCAAAATAACCTCAAATTGTTAGAATTGATAAAATATTTTACAAGATTGGTGGATATACATTGTGTGTGTGTTTGTCAATGTGTATCATAATAGTTAGAAAGGCGTTTTAAAAATAATACTTCCAGTGTAACAAAATATAAAACATCAAATATCTAGGAATAATCCAGTCAAAAGTGGGTCAAAGTACTAAAGCCTATGATACAAATAATGATAAAAAAACTGAAAGAGATAAAGATGCCAAAGAAATTGAGAACTATACAAAGGTTGTTGATTGGAAAACTCAATTATAAACACTTCAGTTTTCTCCAGATAGACGAACGTTATTTCAAACAGATCCTATCCCCTTCTGAATTTGTGTGCATTTCAGTGAGAAAATGCAAATGTTTAAGGTGTTGTTTATACATTTATATGGAAGGACAAAGGGCTATTCCCTACCTCACTCTTCTCTCAGATTCTCCTCTTTCACCTTTCCACTTTCCTCGTGTTCTTAATTTATTTTAAAATACCACAGCACTGGCCAAATAGCTCAGCTGATTAAAGCACCTGCAAGCAGGCACAGAGGCTGGGGTTCCATCCCTGGGCCTGCTGTGCTGTTCCCTCCCCCTGGGGCTTGCTGAGACAGCAACTGAGACTGAGCATGGTGGCATGTTCCTGTATCCCAGCTCTTGGGGGGCTGCAAACATCTGGATCACTACAAGCTTGATCTGGTAGTGAGACTGTTCACACACTGTAGACCCACTCCTAAAGTAAAATAAAATACTGCAAGGAAGTTGTTATCGATTTTTATTGGATCTGGGGCTGGGAGCCAGCAGCATGCATGAGAGATAAATGCCCTGGGGAATTTTTGGGTTTCACTGGCTGTAGTGGTTGATACACTGTGTCAACTTGGCTGGATGACGCAGCGGTGAGGGTCCTGCTCTGGGGTACAATTGGTTCCTCCCTAGGGCACAATGGGCCCACCCCAGAATGACTCAGCACAAAGAGACCTTATAAAGGGGTTGAGGAAAGACTCGAGGTTCTCCTTCTTCGCAGGAACTTCAGCGTTCACACTAGGCTTGGACTTCGTCACCTGGCTTGCATCAGAGACCCTTTGGCCTCCAGCTTGGATCCTTCAGCTTCTGTTACAGACCCTACAGTGTCCATCGCAGACCCATGAGCTGACAGACAGAGACTTGTATGGAACACTGCGGTGAGCTTCAGACCTTGGGACTGAATTCTTCAGTCTGGGATGTGCAGACGCCCTCTGCACGCTTCCTCATCTGACTCTGCAGCAGATTGTGGTATTGTGTCTGTCTTGTTCTTCAAAGTAAAACCCTGACCAATACACTGGCTATTCCAGAGGTTGAAGGTTGATAATGAGATTAATGAAAACATATATTCTCAGTGCTGGATTTGGTGGAATCCTTCTTTCCATGGGAGAATAAGATATTTTATGTCCACTATAGACCAGGAAAGTCCAAGAAGGAGAGGATGGCATATTTAATATTTTTTTCCAAGTCTTCAGGGTCCACTGACAGCTCTTCAGTGTGCTAGCAGTACCCAGACAAAGCCATCAGGCACCCCTGGTAGGATGACCTGCTCACTGCCTACCTGGTCCTCACAGAACTCTCTCATCCCTTGCCTAGTAAAGAATCAATCATTTTTGTTACTTGGTGGAAAAATGGTTTTAAAGTCAATCTTCTTTTTCATTCAAGACTTACAGCTGCTGGCTCTGAGACAAAGCACCTTGACAGTCCCTCAGAGCAGGAGCAGCAGATTCCTGGGAGTGAGCAAGACCTGAGTGACAGGTCCCCTGTCCACCTGAAAATTGTTTCTCTCTGTGGTTTTCATGGATCTGTTCTTGTTTCTTCCTTCACATTACTGTTTAAGGAAATTTCCAGAAACTAGGATGCAGAGCAGTGTTGTAAATTGCCTAACCTTGACACAGGTAGAGCTTAGATCTGGACAAATTCTGTCAGGACACACACCATAATATTTGTGGCATTGCCGCACCTGACTTGTGTATTAGAGGACCTCACGCAGGTTCTGCCCACTGCTACCCTGCATCCCACACCCCCTCCCCACCCCCCAGCCCGGGGTCCCCTGAAGGTGGTTTGCTGCATGTACTGCCAACATACACAGGTTAAGAGCATGTTCTCTGGGCCAGGGGCCAGCAGAGGCAAATGCCTGGAGACATCCCAGCCGAACACAGGAAATAACATGCAAGGCACAGATGCAGGAGAGCTCAGGCCTGTCCAAGGATAGAGCAGAAGCTCATCACCCTGAGGTTTGGAGACATCCATGACAAGTGAGTTTGCCTCAAGGTAAGATCTCAGCTTGTGGCTGGGTCCCTATGCCTGCAGTGTTAGCCCGCAAGTGCTGCCCACCAAGCATGAGGCACATCTTTCCGAAGGAGTGTGCCATGTGTAAGGAGTAAGTCATATTAAACATCAGATTTACCATGAGATCCATGATTAGAAGGTGTCAGAATGGGAAAAGCATTTAAATTTCATTTTCCTGTAAAAGCAGGAGACTAAAAGGACTAAAGGACTGCGATTGCGGCTCAGTGTGAAGGCCTCAGGTTGAATCCCTTAAACTCCGTCCCATAAGTGAGCCTGAGTAAATGCCTGGTGGGAGTGGGAGGCTGACCCAGTCTGCACTGCAGCCTGGCAGGTGTGTGGCTCAGAACCACTGCTGGTCTCTGGCACTGCCCACCAAGTCAGGCTGTCAGCTCACTGTGCAGTTCTGCGGGCAGCCTCCACCCCACAGACCCCCTCTGGAGGCTCAGGAGTGAGCAGCAGCGGAATGACAGCAACACCTTCTTCACCTGGCCCTTGAGTTCAAGCCTGGGGTTTTTCACACAGAGTTCTAAGACAGACCGCACCCCCTGAGGCTTCTGATTAGCATGGTCCTGGGGGTGGGGTGGGGGCCTGCAGCTGCACCTCAGCAGTGCCCTTGGAAGGGTGATGTGCACAGCAGAGAGACCTTCACCGTGGCTGAGTGGCACCGCACAGCATGCCTCTCCACACGGTCCTTATCCAAACGTTTCTTGATGTTAGGTTGGCGGCATGGCTTGGATGCCCTGAAAAATGCTCTCAAAACATGGATAATCATGGGCCCGGCAGGATGGCTCAGTGGTCTAAAGCGCCTGCTTAGGAAAGCTTAGGCGGCTGCAGCGATCGCGGTTTGATCCCTGGTGCCACATGTTGCGGCAGCACTGCCCTCGGGGCAGGCTGAGCCGGCCATACAAATAAATAAACAAATGTTGTGAAGCATGATAATGAAAATATGAAATATAACCATTTTTCAATTTAAATAATAAAAGTATTAAATCATGAAAAAAAAGTTCTGAAGCAAGAAAAAAAATAAATAAAATTCTTAAAAAAAGATTCACCTTCTAAGTTATAAATAGAAGGGAATCACTTAGAGGAATCAACAATCATACTGCATGGGAAATATTTGGAAGAACCCACAACTTTAATGTCATCCTTTGAAAAGGTTTATACATCCAAAGAAATCACCAAAATCTAGGTGTGGTGGTGCACACCTGTCATCCCAGCCACTGGGGAGGCTGAAAACAGGAGAATCACTGTGAGCCTGGTCTACATAGCAAACCCCTGTACATCTTATACTACACACATTAAAGGAAAAAAGAATACTGTTTAAGTAGCCAATTACATAATTGCTTAATGATTTAAGATGCTCTCAGCAAAATAATAACTTTAAAACATATAAACATAAGACTAAGCTTTTGTTGTAGGCAGCTGAATTAGATAGAAATGTTATAGGCAGTCTGACAGGGCCAGGCCCTGAAGGACGCACTATAAAACACAGGGTCACTTTACAATTTTGGAAGAGAGAGACACTCCCTGCTGTGGGCCTGAACTCAAGACAAAAGCGTAAACAAATGCAGCCACATACTTCCCTGGGAATGGGCACAGGGATTGATATTCCAAATAGGTAGCAATTACCATAAAAGAGTCTAAATCAGTCATTGATCCCACTCCCAGCAGGAAGAGACCCTGTCTTGTATTCATGCCCGCTTGTTAGTTGACACTTCCCCATTGGATTCTTTTTTTTTTTTTTTTTTTTTTTTTTTTTTTTGAGACAGGGTCTCGCCATGCAGTTGAGGCTGGCCTTGAGCTCACTTTTGTAGCCCAGGCTGGTCTCGAACTCGCACCAATCCTCCTGCCTCAGCCTCCCGAGTGCTGGGATTACAGGCGTGAGCCACCACGCCCGACTCCCCATTGGATTCTGATTCAATCAATTTGACGTGAGCAACGGTGCATAGTATCTCACTGGCTGACCACGCATTTGTCGCACTTCATGCCCACCTACCTGAGTTCCCACGTTCTCCACTCCCTTAGGCCCACCTTACCACCTGATTTTGCTCTCTAAAAGTCCATGGAAGGGACAGCTTCCTGGGGAACGCCCTCTCAGGGCTCCCCGTTGGTCCTCTCTGGGACAGAAGCTTTCTTCTCTCCATATATACATTCTGCTCATAACTTCCGTTTGATCCTTAAATTCATTCTTCACATTTACAGAACATGAACTCATGCCAGGTACTTTTCAGGTCTGGAGCTTCATTTTTCCACCTGTATAATTTGGAGGCTGTCCACTGACATCCTAGGTTTACTGTGTCACTCTTACCTTCTTAAGTTTCATTGCAGGTAGTATTTTTTCCAGAACAACCTCCAGTACCTTGTTCCACATGGATGTGGTTCCACTGTTGGTGATATAGGCTTGACATGTAGGTATCTTCTGATTCATCAGCTGACATTTTCCAGTCAAATGGTGTTCATTTCATAAAATAGCCCCAGATTCTAAATCAGTGTAAAAAAGTTCTCAACGCTTCCACCTGTCAGAGTTCTCTACCTAAGAACCTGAGTTTTGGATTTTATTTTCTCATCCCATTGGGTCTTTCACTGGCCATTGAATAAGGCCAAATCTTCTGGAAAATCAATACTTGGGTGCTGCCTAACCACTCAAGTGGTTTCCTACTTCCAGAGGTCTCTTCTGTGATTCCTAAGTCACAGGTTCCAAACAGCAGGTAAAGCACGCCTGGTCTTGGTATCTCCTGCTATCAGGAGATAGCACAAAAATTGCACGAGAAGATGCCAGAGAGGCAACCAATGCTAATCTATAAATCAAGTGGTTTATTTATTTATTTATTGGTTTGTTTATTTATTTATTTATTTATTTGTTTGTTTTCTGTATTTAGGACAGGGTCTACCTGGTCTATGGGGTGTATAGGGTATCACTATGTAGATCAGACTAATAGTGATCCTCTCGTTTTCAGCATCCAAAGAGCTGCAAAAGTGTTTTGATTTGCTTTTTAAATATTGTAAAAGTAAAATCAACGTCTGTACAATATAGTTCGGACGATCCAGCGGCAGGGGCCCAATGGAAGGAGAGAGGAAAGGAACGCCTGCCCCGGGTTGAATGTGGGTGCCCACACGGCCGGCTGAGGCCTGTTGGTTGCTGTTTCGTAACTTCTGCAAAAGTCCTGTGGCCAAGGCTCTGATAATTGCTCTAGTGTGTCTTAAGGTGTCCGCAGAAAGTTTCCCGTTGCGGGGGCGGTGGGGGGGCCTGGAAGCTGGTGCGCGTGCTGGAGCGAGAGGCTCTGAGGCGCCGGGCTCGGGCCCCGTGGCCCCGCCCAGCCTCGGGTTCCTCTCAGGCCCGGTCCGCTCCACCCAATCACGTCTTAGCCCCGCCCCAGGCCTCCGCCCCCATTGGTCCCAGGCTCTGCTGCCTGAGCCGCGGGCGGCGATGAACTCCGTGGCGCGTCCCTCACCTCAGCACCCTGAGCAGCCTGAAGCCTGAGGAAGAGCCCAGCAAGGCCGCCAGGGCCAGTCCCGGTGGCCTCGGCATTGGCTCTGGGGGAAGAGGTACGACCTGCGGTGGGGAGGGCGCGGGTGGGGGGCGGCGGACTCGGACTGGGCTTGAGGTGCAGCGGCTCGGAGGACCCCCGCCCACTCAGCGCGGCGCTGTGGCGCCGGGTAGGTGGTCACCCTGCTCCTGCGTTCCTTCCCATCCCTGGACCGTGTTAGTTTTGTTTTCTAGGCTTTGTATTTTCACTGGAAATCCAGCATTATGATGTTCATGGTTGCTTTGACTGAAAATACGGAGTCTCTTCTCGGTTCATACCAGCTTTAGCGTTTTGTTTCTACTTCTGCAAAGAATGTTGTCAGTGTATTCATTGGGAGTGTGTTCAGATTCTCTGCATGTAGTTTTTGGTACCGTGGCCAGTTATGACTTTCCGTTTTCCAACAAGCTCTTTAGTATCTTTCTTCAGCGTACCATAGTTTTTCTCCTAGAGGTTTTGCACCTGTGTCACCAGTTTGATGCCTGTGTACTCATCCTTTGGAATCTCCTGCATGAACTTAAGCTCCTGACTTCTTTTCCAGTGGGTTCGTTCTTGGCATGCAAGAGTGCTTTGACTTTGGTGTCCTGACCACGTGGTTGAATTTGTTGATTTGCTCTGGTGGTATTTGAGGGTTTTTTTATGTCAAGAATCATATCATCTGCAAATCGAGGGACACTGACTTTTTTTCCTATTTGCTTCTGTTTTACTTCTCTTTTTGGCATGATTGTTTTGGACAAAGTGTTTAGCACTCTGTAGAACAGGAATTTGGAGAGCAGACACCAGTCTCAGTCCTTCTTGTAGAGGTCGTACTTTCCGCGTTTTCCTACTTCCTAGGA